>OZ024904.1:72973514-73251234 GCA_964017125.1 Flabesymbios commensalis
ATATATATATATATATATATATATATATATATATATATATATATACATATAAATATATATATACATATACATGATAAATGTTGAATGTTTTTGGAATGATATCGAGTATTTTGTTTTTTGCTTAATAATTGCCGTTGCAGTTTTGTCTACTTGGCTGTCTCTATTCTCCAATTTTTGTGTTGATCGTGGGTATATGTAAGGCTACGGGATGTGTTTGTTCAATGATGTTTTGCATTCCATGCCTTGCTTTTTTTCTTTTACTATGAATTGTCACACATAATAGACAAATATTTATGTTATCGTCAGGTTGGTACTTCTAACTTCACATTCACAATTATATTATTGTATCTATAATTATTCCCGCTCTGCATAGATATGCTATATCTAGCCTACTGCTGTGTTTTAGTGCCTTTGAGTGCTAAACAAGTCTACTATAGCCGTTTTTAGCTTTTCTATGTTATCTTCGAACAAGAAAATTTCAGAGAAATATGAGCATTGAATTTGTTAGATTACCACATGTTAAATCACAGTTAAAATAGTCGGAAGGAAATGGGTGTTTATACATCAAGCAAGTTTGGTCCCGAGTTAAACCAATATCAGCAATTTTAAGAACACGTAAAGTTGTGGGTCACGGCAGAGAGACATAACATTGACAAGGCTTTAACCCTTACAGTGTTGGGATCGATTTTAGACGTCAGAGTCTGACGTCTGTAGACGTCAGACTCTGACGTCTAAAGTCAATCCCCACACTGTAAGGGTAAAAATATTCATATAATGGCCGCAGACCCATAACATAGGTATTCAAATGGTATGTATATATTGTGTTCGGTAGCGCAACGGCTTTACGAGCTGACGTCAGCCGATGGTTTTTAGACTAATCGTAATAATTTTATATAGGGATGTATATGTTAAAAGCATGACAATTATTATAGCTTACATAGAGTGTGTTTTTTTGCTACTATTTATAATAATATGTAGTTATTTTATCTCTGGTTTTGGCGCGAGAAACTCTTATTATTATGTATATTATTTTTTATACTTTTATGTTTATACATTTTGTACATAGATGAATATAAGTATAGTTGCTGCCTAGCTTGCAGAAGCTTCTATAAGCCTGTTCTAGCGCAGCACGACCAATGTTGTATATGATATTTTAATGATATAATGTATATTTTTTGTATCTGTTTTTGAATATATTTATGTATTGGTCAAAAGCTAAATTAAATAAAATGAAGCGGAAAGAGCTGACTAAGCCAATTATTATGATTTCAAATTGAAAAAAAACTTCGGTCCCCACGCTTTTTACAAAAATATTCAGCGCTTTAAGGGTTAAAGGGCAGATTATACTTACAGGCATGCGAGTCGTCCGAATTAAAACACGTCCGGATCAGACCCCTGTCCCTGTCGTAGTAGATGGGGCTGCCCAGCTGATCGCTCGGTATGGCCAAGCCGCTCACCCTGTACTCCAGCCAGTGGTCAGTGACCAGGCCGACCGCCATCGCGACCATCGCGCAAAGAGCCACCAACGCCGCCACGACCATTGTGGACATGATCCCGGGCTTAGGTTTACGTCCTCCGGCCATCCTGGTGCGTAAGGAGGGATACCTGTATCCCTGTATCTCCTTTAATCCCGTAGCATCTCACACCCACATCCACTGTAGCTGCTTCCTGGTTTTCTTGTGGACCGTTCACATGAGGAGGTGGGGGGCATGTCCTGCTCAGGGCAAACTTTCTCAACCGTGTTCACCCCGCCCTGCGTGATCACACAGCCAACTATGAACGCCGGCTCAACGTCAACTCAACGTCTGCCGACGCTGGGCTAAGGTTGAGCCATTGTATTCTGTGCAGAGTTGATGAACCACACCTCACACTGTGTGGCCTGTCATGCACAGCCAAAATGCAGTATATGATTACTTGTAAAGTGAGAAGGTACTGCCTTTTGGCTTCGCACGGTACCGTACAAAATCAAAAGGCAGTATCTGCTTATTTTACAAGTAATCATAATACTGTCGTCTGGCTTTGCATAGCAGTGCTTCTGGATACATAATAGCAGGCATGACCCCACAAAGTTCTATATGGCTGAAACGCTCCGATGAATCGCATGCTTTTCTGTTGTACAACCCATAATAATATGATAATCACATAATACTATTATCTACATGTATATATCATCACAATTATGTGTATGAATCCCAGACACGCAATGTTATAGTAGTACAACTCTACTCTTAAATATCCCACAGTTATTTTGTACAGTGTTATCCTGTGCGGTAAAGACATTTTTCCAGTACTTCCACGGCTCAATGCACAAATTTAATTGTGAATATATGTATTTATTTGCCTCTTCGTTCAAGGTGGATACCAGAGCATACAGCTTGATATGCGTGAGAACTATGCCTTGGTTTTCTACGTATTGTTTGACTTTTTACTTTAAGTCATTGTGTTTGTACGAGTGGCGAGCCGTACGAGTCAATACCGAGATGTAATATTAGAACTGAAATTACTATTGATAGATATAGTCAGGGCCCATTTTTCAAAAAGAGGCATTCTTAAAGTTTGTTAGGCATTTCTTAGTAGAATTTGTCATGCAGTTGTTTTCACACAATTCGGATATGCTGATTCTAAATCTGCCCCATGCTAAGCTCTATTTTTACTTTTTCCCTTTTAAAATTGCAAAACAAAATGGCCGCCAAAATAGCAGGTAAAGTCTCAATTATCATGATTATACATCATGTCTGGGTGCCCAGCGGACACACAAACTTGACTTTCGTGTTCGAAATTACATTTTTGCTTTGAGGAATTTCATGTTATAAGACCTTGTCAACTATCACGCAAAAAATCCAAGATGGCCGCCAATAATACAGAAAGTACCATAAAATTTTTCTAAAAGTCGTAGAAAGTTATTTTTGGTGGCTAAATATAGGTTTTCAATACCGATAAATCAAGTACAATACAGTAATAACCTCTAACTTTTATATTACATGTAGTTTCAGGTAAAAATCTAACATGGCCGCCAATTATACAGCAAGTACTATAACCATTTTCTAAATGTCGTAGGAAGTTATTTTTGGCGCTTAAATAGTTTTCTGATACAAAAAAATTACAAAGCATCAAAAAAAAACTCAACTTCCATGTTACATGTAGTTACGGGGAATGCAAAAAATATGATTATTTAAAAACAACACATTAACTATGAGGAAATTGCAGGTCTCTCATATGGGATGAATGGAGTTATCCAGAGGGAGTTATTCTTCCTATTGTTACTCTGGGGACTATCCGACCCGAGGATAGCGGAGCTGCGCGAAATGCCACAAAGTTTCAGCAATAAATTGCACAGCGAAACCCAAGTCTCCGGCGTCTGGGCATGTCTGGGGGTAGATCCCCTAGACATGCCCAGAACCCCTTATCGGGCGAGCGAAGGAAAACGCTCTCAATAACCCACCATGCCCTATCACCCCCACCCTCACATCATCATCTGTACACCATTCATCTCATCAATAATGACTACAACGTTTTTAGCGTATTGCAATGTCACTTAAAAGACCTTTTGTGCCGAAAAGTGACGTAAAGCAATGATTTACTAATACTACTGCAGAAAAAGAGCATGTGTTACTTTCATCACTGTAGCTACATAGGCTTGCTGTGTATATCTCAAATTTGCATGAGTGCCATCATTTTGCATAATGATAATGCTATAATATAGTCACCCTCATCAATATATTGATCATATATTTGTGCAGCTGCGGAATTGATGTAGCGATTCCTTGATAGGACGCCATTGGATACTTTCTCGTGGTCCTAATTCACACTTATTCAAACTAAATGTGATAGTTCTTCAGGTTGAGCAGCAAGGTTTTACACGAGAACTAGTTGCAGTTCCATCAATGAAGCTACAACCACAATCTCATAGATGTTTATAATATTGTTATCTGGCCAGAGCTGTATTTATTGCTAAACAGGCCTAAAATACAACGGAAACAATATCCACTTTTTGTGGCAGGGGTTATTGACGAAGAGGATACATTGAAATACTCCAATTGGCTTCAGTTCTAGTTGTGGATGTTTATGAATTAATGTAAATGTCTTTCTTTTAGAATTGATGTGCTGATGTTGTGGAAGCCATTGAGACGGTTGAATGGTACGATAAATATCACCAGTTCTAGGTTTACACAGCTAGGCATTGCTATGATAAGAACGTTTCGAAAGCAGAATGAGCAAGTTTACATCAGTTCCTACGACTACCACATTTGATTGCCGTAATAACATTTAACGTCCCATCGTGTACATCAGTATTTTCCACACTTAAATACCAGTGTTCATTGAATAGTTGAATGGCATTGTTCTTTACCAAAAGTTGTGAATTTGAACATTGAACTGAAACTGTATTGCCCTCCTCCCTGATTCTGTTCTTCATCTGTTATATATACATCTGAGATAACATCGCAGTGTGCATGCAAATGTTTTTGATGTAGAATACATGTGTCTTGCATAGATTATTAGATGATCAATGTTTATTACAAAAGAATATAATAGATAAGTAATAAATACTCTATATGAATGATAATTAATATACTATGTCTGGAGGAGACATATAGTTATTAGGGACCTAAATATCTTCACTTCCATCATATAATTTCATCACTTTATATCTGGTAAGACTTATAGTCTTTAACATTGATACCTCTTCCTGCAAAATAGGGTGGTCGCTCCCATACCACTTCAAGACACAACTGAACCTGTTGGGTAACTGTATATTATGTGAGAGTTACAGTTTATATCTGATTAAAACTATATGCATGACTAGAACCTACTGATTCCTCATACATTCTACCATATCACGACCACATCTGGAAAGTTTCTGTATTTTATGTTACTCTTCATAAAAACATCCTGATCGTGCTACGAACGGTATTATTGCCCCAATTACCACATAGCCTGCATTATATCTTGTTGCAATAGTGTACCCAATAATCTTTGATGACTTGTTCATGACACTCTATAGCATTTAGTTGCCAAGACTAGATTAGTTACTAACATCTTCTGAAGATGGTGTATGTTCATACTATATTTAATAAATAAATTCATCGTCAGTATTTTCAACATTACCCTAGCGTGTCCTCAACCATCAATCTTATACGCCCGAAACATATATAAGTCAACATCTGCACCAAATTACAGATTATCGTGTAACTGTATTTTATCATAGTTATTGATGGTGATATCATCTATCTCATTCAAGTTAGGGGAGTAGAAATATGTGTAGCCTAAATTACGGTTTTGTGTGGATCTCTAAGCCGATGGTTGGGACTTTATTCGTTCAATTATGTCTGAAAACTGTGTTATCAGCGGTATCTATTCTGATCAAAAAAATCAACATTAAGATGATACTATTATCATGATTATGTAAATTGTCAATCCGATTAAAAAACATATTTTTTATGTGATGTGCACGTTTTAACCAGCACAATATACAGTACTGATTTAGCAAAATGGGACAAGCTTTTTCAGTGGGGCTAGCCCCGGCTAACGCAGGCTAGCCCTGGGCTAGCCCCATGTTCTCTCCCCACCCCATTTGGGGCTCGCATGTATGCGCCCAAAGTTATAAAATCGTTTAGCCGGGCCGCAATGTGCGTTTTGGTATAAGTTCATATAACTCATATTGCCGGGGCTCAAGCCAATGTAGAGCCTCGGCGAATTGAGTCAACGCCTGTCAGGCGCGCTTCTCGTCTGGTCCAGTTTCAAGCTCGACCGGTGCGCCGGGCGAGCCTGACTTTCAGGTGCCTGTTTTTTCATCTTCAGTTAGGCCTATTCCAGTGACCGTAGCTTCATAAAACCACCCATTTTCTGAATTTATACACTGAACTGCTTGTCTGATACTAAAGATAATGTCTAAATGCTAAAGGCTAAATGCTAAATGGCTAAGCCGAAATAAATGAGGACTGCAACAGGTATACATGTATACACGTACGGACACTCAATTATTGCACGTTTAGATCAACTCAGAGCTGTTCAGATGATGCTGAATGTGGTCAAGCTGAGCGCGTCCTGTCTTGCCCAGAGCGAGCCTGGCCAGCCCGGCGAGATGACACATGGTTCACAGCATCCATGTTAGCCGCCACACAGTATACTGGGTGCAAGCCCAAGTAGAATTTGGGCGGGTATATTTTCCTGGCCCGAACCGTGTGGGGGCTCGAGCACATTTCATGCGCTGGGCGCAAACAATTCTGCGCCTGTCTCGCCGGGCTTGCGCCCGGGCTACTGACGGGCTGGCCAGCGTTAACGCAGGCCAGCCACTGATGAAAAATCTGTCCCATTTTGTGAAATCAATACTGTATTAAGCTACTAGAATCATAAATTGTTAAACTTCTTGTCTCAATAGGAACGGAACATGTATGTGTGTCATTATTGCCATGGTTATGCAGACCATCTTGATGGATTAACTTCATGTTTTGCTTATCCCAAGTACAGGGCTTGGGCAGGAGGGTGCCACCCGTGGCCAACGCACATATAAACTATTGCTTTCTTCCTTACGGTACTGTAAAAACACGATGCCGGTGGATATCACATAGATTACATACTAATAGACCAAGAACGGATATATGGTGAGCGACAGGTTATCTAGTGCCAGACAGTGATAAACAAGCATAAAATATTTTTTGTCAATACTCAAAACATTTTTACAACATGCCGGATATTACGTTTGTTTCCCTCGTCTTCTAAATGTGAAATAATGACTCAATTAAATAAATCATTATTATTACACTGGACTACGATGTGTCGTTTTCCTGGCGCAACATTTGTCCCCCCCCCCCATAACTTTGTGAAATATTGATAATATATGTTATCACGGCTCTGAATTAGTTTCCCGGGTGTGAGAAACCTATATGTAGACACCAAAAACACATCTCTACGTTATTTGGAAGCAAAGTAATGACACATTGCCTTGCAGTGGCGGCCATTTTGGATTTTGTCCTCTGGCGGAAAACGCACAAGGTGAAATTCAGGGGACTTCAAGTATGTTGCTCAGGTGGGTTTTAATACACCGATGTAATGTTTTTATGTTCATTGTAAGCCAAGCCGTTATGTAAAGTTGTGACATTTTCACTAATTTGGCGGCCATTTTGTTTTTGAATTTTGAGTAGGAAAAACACAAAATATAGCTTGGCATGGGGCAGATTTAAAATAAGCGTGCCCAAATTGTGCAAGAACAACTGCATGCCAAATTCTACTAAAAAATGCCTTACCAAGTCAGAAATTTCGAAAATGGGCCCTGACTAATAGCGATCTTACTAGCTGATCACTGTGATCAAGGTGTCATTTAATAAAATAATATTTGAATTTTGGAAATACATCGCGTACGTTCATTTTTGGAACATTTAAGATGTTGTTTGCGAAGTAGATGTAACACGAATCACTCATTTACATTTATATTTCGTCCCCTTGGATTTATTAGGTGCTTAACTGCCACTTTACGAAGTGCAGTTTAGCACCTCGTGCACAGACGATATGTGACTTATATCAGTATAACTTGTGTTCTGTTTAAATAAATATTTTCACTGATTTAGTGTTGATCTAAGGACTGGTAATGTACCTTTTTTGAGTACTCTTTGAGTTTTTATTTTTACTGGTGGGGTGAATTTGAAAGCTAAAGTTTGTCTAGAAGTAAACTTTCCCGTTGATTTATTCCAATGAATACCTGGCCGCGCCGCATCAGCGTTGGCACAATGGAATGGCCCTCTGGCAGGGCATATTGTACACCGCCATTGGACACAAGACGTTGTAGCAACGTCTCAACAACGTCTTGTGTCCGGTTGTTTGTGCTGTTGAAGGTTGTCACATCATAGATCGTCACGATTACCTTTATTCGGGAATACAAAGAATGTGTTTACGTTCAAGGTACAGTGATTAAAACCAGATGAACCTTCCCAAGTAACGTTATCAGTAAGCCTTAATTCACAGTCCAGTAGGAATTCATTTAAAAATGAATAGCCTGAACATTTTGACAGCATACCGTTTTTGTGTCAACTCAGATTATCATAAGAGAAAGAATTCGTTGAAAATCGCATCCGGTGAAACCACTGTTAGCATGGTTAAGAGCTTCAGAATTCGCCACCCACTAAACCACCTGGTAAACAAATTCTGGAGCTTATCGTGATTTAATTTTAAATTTTGAAAAAAAATAAGGATTAAAACAGAAAGAAACAAAAGTAAAAATTCGAGTATATATAATATATTTATGTATTCTATATCTAAAGTTATCTCTATGTTTATATTTAAATCTATAACTATATTCATATAGTTAGTAATATAATATTGTATTAGTCTGAGACTAAAGGAGCAACATTTTGTCCCTCTGGGCCGGTATTCTCGTACAAGTTACGATAAATCGTAGGCTTTTGATTGGTCGAGATGGCCATCTCGACCAATCAGAAGCCTACGATTTATCGTAACTTGTACGAGAATACCGGCCCTGTGTACTCAGTACGTAGGCCCTATATAGAGCACAGTCTCAGTCCCTTTGTATGATGGTTTAGTTAAATCCCCTGTTATCACTCGCTAGGCCGCACTCATTCACCATAGCTTGAGAGCTATTCATATATGGTGTTTCTAGTTCTAATTTACAATGCGTGGGCTGTGCGTCTTCTATGTGTGACTGGGATATCAGCTGACAACAGTACTGGCCTTGCTAAAATAAAACACGTTACTTAAAAATCGTATATTAACCCCCACAGCGCTAAAAGAGCTTGCATAAACTATATAGACCGAAGAGTTTTTTTCAATTTGAAATCATCACAATTATCTTATAGTTAGCTCTATCTGCTTCATTTGAATACCTATGTTATTGGTTTACGGCCATTATAATGTTGGTAATTTTTTCAGTGCGGGGATCGTTTTTAGATCAAATTCTGACGTCTGAAAAAGGTCCCCGCCCTGGAAGGGACTGGGTTAAGCATATAAATCAAACATGCCCTAAAATGTTTAGACGATGTGCAATGGAGAATGCTTCTACGTCTTGGAAGGTCTCGCTGAAATCCACATTTTTGACGATCGCTGTATTAGCTAAGATATTGGAGACCATCTACATGCTAAGATCCAACTGGATTTTATGTGTATATTAAACAAGGTTGGTTTGAAAATGCAATTAGATTATGTAAATGTTATTTTATCTTGCAGAATGATACCCATACTTCTACATAGCAATTGGCATTATTGTGAACTATTTTTCTTTATACTTGAGTTTTACACGATCATAAGCGTAGCGACAGAAGCCTTTAGCTGAAAGGTGTAGAGTCTACTACTACAGCGTTCCAGGCAACGTACCCCGTCAGATTGCTGCTAGCAGCTTTCCACACAATCTGAAAATACAATGGAGCATAAAAGCACAACCACCACGCCCCCGCCCACGCTAGGCAGATCGCTAGTCTAGACCATTAGGCCTACTCCAAAACAAAATGTGAGGTTTCAGGGATATTTTGGAGAGGTAATAATAGTACATGTAATTGCTGCACTGGAAGGCGGAGATGTCTTCAGTTTTTGTTTACAACTTTTTTACCCTTACATTTTAATGTTGATTTCCATAGCTCTATGTGGCAACAATCAATCAACGACACGCGCATGAAGTACATGGTGAAGGCTCCTCGACTCGACTCGACTCGACAAGACCCGGCCCGCCAAAGACTGATCGTAAAGCTGCCAAAACCGAAAGATCTAGAGAGCCAGGACGAATACGCGATCAGTACCACAGCTACGAGTGAGGACGAAGAGACCCGGCGCAGGGCGCTTTACAAGATCCCGCTGATAAAGAGTAAAACCCCGCATACAGACTTAGCGGAGTTACAGAAAGAGGGACTCAAAAGTAAAGCCGACGATCGCACTCCGCATCACCCGCCCACCCCGCACGATGAGACGCAACAGCTCCTGGATCCGCCAAATAAAACTCAGCGACAGCTACCAGCCCAACCAACCACAAATCAAACCACGTCCACACACCATACACGCCGGGATTGCAACAGGCACAGCAGGGAAACAACAACCAGCAGGAGGAGTTCAATTGGAACCGGCACAGACCCACATGATTACAGAGAAAGGAACACGCATTCAGTAGATATCACATATTCAAGAGATAGCACCAAAGTGGTCCTTCACAATGCCACAGGTGAATGGCGAACCACCATCAGGGACCGGAATGCACTGATGGCTGACCATATCCCAAGCAGGGACCCGGTGGACATTAATCTCAGGCTTGACCCGTACCAGACATCCACGTCGACAAGCTTCGCTGCGGGGCATGTGGGGATGCCTGGTAGGCCTACGGGTTACGGGACTCTTGACACAGCTCCGGACCAGCCGATGCACGTCTCGCCCCCCGTGCCGGCCGCACACGTGGAGCCCGCGGAAGAAACATTATATGACCACAACTGCCAAGGCTAGTTGTAACGACAACCGCCTCTGGATGAAGATCGAAACAACGCCCCTCCCCCCAAAAAAAATAAACTGTAAAAACACCGCCAAAACATATATGTCACCTTATTAAACCCCACCCACACAGCAACAGCTGTCTAGTCGAACTAACGAACTTAAATATCTAACTTCTCGCTCGATAATCAAACTGTGATTATATGGACCTCACCAATGTCTTAGCAACAGTCCCAAGGGGACAATACGAACGCTGAAACCTGAGATGTGCCTTATAACCATGACGGCAAGTGCCGGCGGCGCGACTCCCTCTGGGCCGGTATTCTCGTACAAGTTACGATAAATCGTAGACTTCTGATTGGTCGAGATGGCCATCTCGACCAATCAGAAGCCTACGATTTATCGTAGCTTGTACGAGAATACCGGCCCAGGTGCGGAGGATTCACCCTCCTCCGCAGCGGAGTAACCCGCGCGATCGATCACTGCCCGATCACTTATATAAAGATTTTTTGTTAAGCCTTTGTGATCTTTTTATTGGACTGCTCTCACTCCGATATAGTATTATATTGTTTTGTTTTTCCCATTTCACACCCCTATCGCGACTGTTGCGTCTTCCAGAGTCTGCGGAGAGCTTGCTCGCGGGGTGTGGGGAGAGAATGACCTCATTCCTCTGCACCCCCCGCGTGCGTGCCCTCCGCAAACGTGAATTTAATCCGCATAGTCTATTGTTCAGCTTTAGACAATGTACTTGCTATAGATAAAGTCATACTACCCATAAAGGGCTGTTTATTGAGTTGTTTAAAATGGTTTATTAAAAAATTACAGTAAAGATACACTAAAGCTATAAGTAACTGCCATATTATTGGGGGGCGAGGCGCAACGAGGCGGACCATTCACGGCTCCGCATGGTTGCGCCACCGCGGGCGGGGTGGGAGCCGGGCCCTCCCCACACTAGTCTCTCTCATAATCAATCTCTCGGACCCCAGTGCATCTCGTCCGCACAGTCATGGGCCTGGAACTCACAAATATAAATCTTTTAATTTTATTGTAGATAAACATTTTTATAAACACATTGTATTTAAAACTACATATGATCATTTTTTCTAGAATAACATTTCACTTAACTACCTCTATTCAATGTATAACGTCATAAAGGTATTTTATTTCACTGTCTTTAACTGATGAAAATTATAAATATTTTTGTAACCTGAGAAACAGGGTCCAGTACAACATAAAGAAGGCTAAAAGAGACTATTTTTACAACAAAATTTCAGAATGCAAGAATTCATCTACAGACATATGGAAAGCTGTGAAATCTCTGGGTTTTACTAAATTAAAGAGCAGTGCAAAATGTATAGGTTTATTATCTGTAGACAAACACACTTTTGATAAAAAGACTGTTGCAAATATTTTAAACACTTTTTTTACTACTGTGGCAGCTAGTCTCGTTGGCAAACTACCAAACATAACTGGTGGTTATGCTGGAAATTTTGTCTATAAATATTACCAGGATAAAGGTGCTAAACAAAACTCTTTGAAATTTTCTCCTGTCGGAGAGGAAGAGATTCTAAAATCTTTGCTTAGCTTGAATGTTAGTAAAGCTACTGGTCTGGATGGGCTGTCAGCTAGGTTTCTCAAGGATGGGGCAAATCAAATATCTAGTGCAATAGCACATATTATATTTTTTTCTTTATATTCAGGCCTCTTTATTTATAAGAAAAATTCAAAGTCAGAACCTGGAAATTACAGGTCTGTTTCTATTTTAACTGTCATGTAAAAAATTCTAGAAAAAACTGTACATAAACAGTTAGAAAATTATTTAAGATCTGAAAAATTACTGTATGTTTATCAATCAGGTTTTAGGAATTCTTATTCCACCGATTCTTGCTTAACACAACTGACAGACCAAATCAGATTTGATATGGATAAAGGAAACTATACTGACATGGTCATGATCGACCTTCAAAAAGCCGATCATGACATATTGTTAAATAAACTGAAAGCTATTGGTTTGGATGATCTTTCAACATCTTGGTTCTCATCATATTAAAAAAAAGATTTCAGAAGATTAAAGTTGATGGTATTTTTTCTGCTCCCATGGTGGTTCCCTGGTGTACCGCAGGGATCCATCTTGGGACCATTACTATTCCTAGTTTACGTAAACGATATAGAGGCAGCTGTAGCATGCAGATTAATCCTTTATGCTGACGATTCAGCATTATTGGTCTCAGGTACATCGGTTTCTGTCATAGAGGAAACTCTTGGACATGAACTGACTTTCCTAGGTGAATGGCTAGTGGATAATAAGCTATCCATTCACTTAGGAAAGACTGAAAGTATTCTTTTTGGTTCAAATAAGAAAATACGCAAACAGTCCACCATGAAAATTATATGTGGAGACAATAAAGTTACTGCCAAAGATAATGTGAAATACCTGCGAGTTAGCCTAGACCAGTCACTGGGAGGGAAATATATAGCAGAAAGTATTTTAAAAAAGGGAAACTCTAGACTCAAATTTCTATGGAGGATATTTGAATAGAAATACTAGGAAACTTTTGGCTACATCTTTAATTTTATGTTATTTTGATTATGCCTGCTCCGCATGGTTTGAGGGTCTCCAGGTCAACTTACAAAAGAAACTACAAATTTTACAAAACAAAACTTTGAAATTTGTTCTAGGCTATCCCCCTAGGTCTCACATTGGCATAGAAGAGTTTACTTTGTTGCACTGGATCCCAGTTTGCCAAAGGATGAAACAAATCAAGCTAAACAATATGTATCGAATTGTCCATGGAAATGCCCCTCAATATTTAAAGCGGAACATTTCCATGGTCAATGATCAACATTCTTTTTTCACCAGAAATAGTTTTCTATCAGTTGTTTTACCCCACGTAAAATCATCGGGGAAAAAGACATTTAGATTCTCAGCCGGTAAGATATGGAATGCGCTCCCAGTTTCTCTGAGATCAGCTGAAGACTTACTTTCGTTTAAGAAAGGAGTCAATAAGCATCTCAGAGAGGAGCTAATTACTGAAGCTCGGAGTGATTTTCATTTCTACTAATCATATTTACAATCATACAGCCTTATAAATATAGGCGGGTATGTTTGCCGATCTATGTGCTTTAGAGATTATAAGGCCATTTTATTCAGCTCGTTTTTTACAATATTTTTAATTAATTTACAAGAGTCTGGAAATTGCTCCAGAAACCCTTGTAAATAATAAGGGTTCTATTGTGTATATTATCATCAATAAAATATATTTCATCATATGCACTATTTTTAAACTTTCATAATCATTTCATATTTCATCTAGTCGAGGCAGTTTCTGCCTGTATTTTTTGTGAAAATGCTATGACTTTCCTAGTCACCAGTTTATCTGTGATATAACTAATGTATTTATTGAAAGTATAAAATAACTTGCTTTTGTCGCCGCCACTCTGGAACAGCATATAGGGCCACTGCAGGAATAAGTAACCTGCACCAGGATACTTTTCAGTGTTTTTATCCCTGGTGTTCCAGAACGGTGGTCACATTATATTTTGAATACATAATGTATTTATCATACTGATTGTTAGCCCTATTTTTATGTGAATGCTGAATAAATCTATCTATCTCTAACTCACCTTAAATCGGTAACCTAGCAACTATTGTGATGTCACAAACTATTTTTACATAGTAGGTTCAACAAAACCAAGCTGTTATGTGTGTCTCTGTCAATTACCCTGATGAAGCTCTAATGCGAAACATGTCGGAATAAACCTGAAAAGAAAAAGACAATGTGTTGTTCTTTCTTATAAAAGATACCACCCGGTGCATGGAATTTGAACTCCAAACATGAGACACCTGGTGATTATTTATTATATCATTTTACACCATCAATTATTCCTTATTAGAGTCAGTAAATATTACTTAACGTCACTTTCTGCAGATTATGCCAATTAGTCGGGGCTGTTAGTGATCTTTTGGGGCAAATTCTTCCATAGCTATACAATTTGGCACTGATAAAGAATAGATAATACTCTTTGGATTCCAAGACGGGAATCGCTCAGGGCCGGTGCATTAGCAAAATCCAAGATGACCGCCATTCAGATTTGAGGTATAGCTTACAAAGGCAAAGGCATGTTTTTTTATTGAAACAATTGGATTTGTTCACAATTATTGAACAAAAACGACAATTTTGCAAAAAAAATAGCTTGAAAATATTTAGGTTTCATACTAGACCAGATGTCGCTGGGGGTAATGTGTCACCCGGAAGAGGGATTTAGGCCACTATTATTTTCACATAGCTGGACTACTCAT
Organism: Flabesymbios commensalis; assembly: GCA_964017125.1. Lineage (NCBI taxonomy): Eukaryota > Metazoa > Annelida > Polychaeta > Terebellida > Flabelligeridae > Flabesymbios > Flabesymbios commensalis. Next base: position 72,988,231 of record OZ024904.1, read on the forward strand.
GGGCCAGAATCAACCTGTTGATCAGGTAACTGCCACTGCTTTACTGAAATATGGCCGAAAATGTACATGACCTTTATGCAATTTTGATCCGATTTTGAGAAATCGAGCGTATTACACACTTTTGCCCGCTGAGTAGTCAAATGTTGAGCTATATCAATATATTTAATATCAATACAAAGCTACTGACATAGGCGTTTACATGGATGTCCCATATTGTGTATCAAATCATTGACAAATGCGCCAGCGAGCTTTCAGTTGGTATTGTAACCCCTAATTTTACCTATTTTTCATACTTTTTCTGTAAATAGTCAACATATTTTCTCTCAGCTGATTTTTGTATAGTATAAATGTTTATTTTTAATTTAAACATGTTTTAAAACTATTGTTGACTTAAAATAAACCCATTCGGAATAAAAAATAAAGAGTTATGTGATCATATTACATACTTTTTTGGTTAGACGTAAAAATTGACGCGCTTTTCGTCAGGCTCGGGAAAATTGAGCTATATCAACATATTTGATATGAATGGAAAGCTACTTTCACATGGATGAAATGTATTTTGTGTGCGATAATTGCCAAATGCACAAGAGAGTTTTATCATGTTTATGTTGGTATTAGTGTAATCTATTTTTCATACTTTTTCAGTAAATAGTAAAAATACTTTTCTCTCAGCTGATTTTGTATGTAATAAATGTTTGGTTTTGATTCAAGCATGTTCTAGAACTATTGTTGAATCATAATGACCCATTTGGAATAAAAATAATGAGCTGTTTCAATATATTACACACTTTTTTGTTGGACTTAGAATTTGCGCACTTTTCTGCCGGCTTGGGAAAATTGACCGTGTTTCACATTTTTGCCCAATGAATACCCGAATTAAAAAATATATCAACATTTTTGATAGCAGTTGAAAGTCACTGTCAATGGCTTTAACGGGATACATATTATTTTATTTCTGTTAAATATGAAATGTGCAGCAAAGCGAAACTGGTAAATATGAAATGTGCAACAAAGCTTGTATTTTATACCTCCATTTAAACAATTTGCAACGTTTTTTACTCAATACCAGCAGGTCTTCATCTCGCTCATATTAACTTTTTATGGTATAAATGTTTGTTATTACGTTTACATTTTCTGAAGCCATTTTTCAAAAATGATCTTGACCAGTGAAGAAGTGATCACGGCCACTTTAAAGGTTATCTGAGCCACTACAGACGTGATCTTGGTCACTAGCATGCTGGTGTCAGCCACTAAAAAAAGCTATCTAAGCCACTACAAAGTGATGTTGGCAACTGAAGAAGTGATCAAAGCCACTTTAAAAATATCTTAACCACCACAAAAGTGATCTTGACCACCAAATAAGTGATTACAACCACTTCAAAATTTATCTCAGCCACTACAAACGTGATCTTGGCCACTAAAAAAGTGATCACAGCCACATTAAAAAATGTCTAAGCCACCACAAAAGTGATCTTGACCACTAAATAAGTGATTACAACCACTTGAACGGTTATCTCAGACATTATAAAGGTGATTTTGGCCTCAAACAAATTGGTGTCAGCCATTGAACAAATTATCTAAGCCACTACAAAGTGATTTTGGTCACTGGAGAAGTGATACCAGCCACTTTAAAAGTGATCTCAGTCGCTACAAAAGTGATCTTGACCACTGAAGAAGCCATCACAGCCACTTATAAAATCCATATCAGCCACCACGAGGGTGAACTTGGCCACAAACAAAATAATGTTGTCCACTGAAGAAGTGATCAGAACAACTTTGTAGTGGCTAAGATAACTTTTAAAGTGTCTGTGATTACTTCTTCAGTGGTCAAGATCACTTTTGAAATAATCAACAACATTTCCCGAATTTAGGGTGAGTATTTCAAACGTGAGACCATTTGACATGCAACACAATTCTGAGAATAATCCGGAATGAAGGTGATAGGCTTATAAAGGGTTGTCATAATTTAAAAAAATGTACTACACGTCAAATGGACTAAATTTAGAACTGTACAATATTTTCAGGATATGGTAAATGACTAGAAAATAGTGTTGACAAAATTTCATACAGATCGCTTGGGAATTGACAGAGTAATCAACGAAAAGCTAACTTTCCTTTTAGACCATCTTCCACCGTTGGACAGACTATACTTTAGGTTCCTCCGGCTCACATCATGTAGTGGCAGCATCGAGAGCCTACACATATAGGCTACATTTCAGAGAAGGATAGTCTTGGAATTATTATACGAATCATGTTTGGATAGTGATCATGCTAAGCCATATATATTCTAGATTTGAGAAAGAAAACAAAATCCCTAGCCCCTAGAGCAAACACTAAACGATACCAGCGTACACTGATCCCACACGGTCTGGTCCACTGACAATGACTGCATGACATAAACTATTTATTTTTATTGCAAACACGTTATATGTATAATTTATTACACTTTTAATAACACGTAAATAAATTTAGTGCTGAATATGCTAAAAATAACTTTCAATTACGTTAAATGTGATATTTCTGGGATGAATTTGCTGAAACGTTGTTTGTTACTAGGGTATAGAACTCAAATTTTGACAATAATGTGTGGAAAATCGCGTGGTTCTAGTGACAAGCACTTCCGCATCGTATCATTCCTAATTCCAGGTGTCGTATTAATTTTATTGACGTCAAAGTACAAAATCAATAATGTTCAATATTCAATTTAGCTCTTTATAACTGATATTGTTTATTTATTGTTGGTGGGCCTGTGATCATAATAATTGTTGTACTTGTGTGGAAAGGATTGAAAAACGTGCAGTTATTTGACATAGTATGAACAGATCATGATAATTAGGCGTTGTGCCAATAAATCACATACAAATGTGACATTTTGGGGAGACATCAAGCAAAACTTATGCAAAAACATAAAGATCATAAACTATGCTTCTCAGTAGCGAGGTTTTTTCGTGTAATTTAAGATTTTAATTAATATATTGCTTTATTCTGATTTTTTCTGATATCTAGTGGCGGCCATTTCGGATTTAGCCCTTACGGTGGCGCAAGGCGATGCCTTTCTTCGCATCCACCAAAAATCGATCAATTAGGGTTATGTCGACATCTGGGCCAAATTTTGTGACTTTGGAACGATTTGCTCCAAACAGTCTATTTATTGCCCCAACAGCCCTGACTTAATATCGTTTTATTGACATAAATAGGGCGGGGGCCTTAGGGAGGTGGTTAGCACCGCTGCCTTTCACGCTAGAGTTCGGGGGTTCGTTTCCCGGTTTCGGCGGTTTGAAAGAAACAAAAATGTTTCTTCCCCACCCACAAAATCAATAATGTTCAATATTCAATTTAGCTATTTATAACTGATATTGTTTATTTATTGTTGGTGGGCCTGTGATCATAATAATTGTTGTACTTGTGTGGAAAGGATTGAAAAACGTGCAGTTATTTGACATATTATGAACAGATCATAATAATTAAGCGTTGTGCCAATAAATCACATAAAAATGTGACATTTTGGGGAGAAATCAATCAAAGCTTATGCAAAAACATAAAGATCATAAACTATGCTACTCAGTAGCGAGGTTTTTTCGTGTAATTTAAGATTTTAATTAATATATTGCTTTACTCTGATATTTTCTGATATCTAGTGGCGACCATTTTGGATTTAGCCCTTACGGTGGCGCAAGGCGATGCCTTTCTTGGCATCCACCAAAAATCTATCAATTAGGGTTATGTCGACATCTGGGCCAAATTGTGTGGCTTTGGAACAATTAGCCCCAAACAGTCTATTTATTGCCCCAACAGCCCTGACTAAATATCGTTTTATTGACATAAACAGGGCGGGGCCTTAGGGTGGTAGTTAGCACCGCTGCCTTTCACGCTAGAGTTCGGAGTTCGTATCCCGGTTTCTTCCCCATCCACTCGTAAAACTCAGTATTGTGGGGAGCCTCCGTGACCGAGAGGTAGCATGCTCGGCCTCAGACCTCCAGAGTTTGAATTTCGAATCCTTTGTCTGGAGTGTCATCTCAATCATCTCTTTATCCTCAGGTGGTTCTCCTGGCCCAATTAAGCCTGTATGTGCACAAAAGTGGCTTAAAGCACGAATTATTTCATTTCATTTATTGGCATGAACACTAATTTCATCCCCAACAAGAAGGGAATTGTGACTTTTCAAGTAACAATAATCTTTGGAGTATGTTTTATGAGTTTTTTGTCGGCTATTAAAAATTTTGTTTGGTTATTTCTATCATGACAGATTGATTAAAATTTGGTTCACGTTTTTTTTGGCAGCCATTTTAAATATTCTTTTTGGATTATAGACTTCAGTATTCGGATTTCAGACTTTAAATTTCAGAAATCAAAAGTCCTCACTGAGCTTTTGTACTTTTATATAGATATATATTTGTTTGTGAAATGGAAACACATTCAGAGGGCCCGGTAAACATATTGATTTGTCTCTCTGTTGGCTGAATGTCGTATCACTTTCTGCGACGTTGGCCCAACATTAAAACAACATTTGATCGACGTTTCGTGTTAGCTGGAATTACCGGTCCGGCCTGGACACTCTGCTCGCATTTCAGTCTACTCATACAATGAATAAGGCATCACCCGACATGTACATCATTGAATCGACATCGATCCATACAAAGTGATCTAGAATAAATCCAGAAGAACAACTGGGAATTCTTAAAAAAAAAGTCATAGCAGGAAACCTCAATACCTAAGGATCATAGTGACAAGGTTTGAAGAAGATTGAATAAGAACTCGATTCACTCGATTAACACTTAGTGAATCAGAAAATCTTGAATAAATCCGGAACAACATATGGAAATTTTTAAAAAGATATAGCATACAACCTGACTATCTGAGAAACATTGTGTTAAAACTGCAAGTTGATTGTATAAAAACCCAGGGAGAAATAGCAGGCTAACATAGAAAAATGAAAGAGAGAAAGAACCAAAGCCAACTTAATATATTTGAGCATAGCCCAAACATTATTAATAAACATTAATAATCCTCATGTCTAAAAATTTGCTTAAACTTTGTTTGAAAATCTAAGAGCACATTGTCTACAAGGTTATTTGTCATTTTAGAAGTTCAATACTTACAGTAGTCACCAGGTGACGCTTTTGTCATTAATCTCAGCTGTCGTGAAATGAGTGTGGAGCTGCTACCCTGTTTAGAATTAACAATTTTCGTCTTTGTCACAACAGTTTCCTGCCGTCACAGTCAGGGGCAGATCCAGAATTTTGAAAAATGGAGTAAGGGTCCGATTAGAATAATGTAAAATAATAAACGTGGGTGTCAAATAATGATTATTTTAGTTTTAGTCTGCTAAAACATTTTGGGTGTCAAGTACCGATATTTGGACAATTTAGAGCTATGCTCAAACCATTTAATTTCTGAAGGGGGGTCACCGTCTGGATCCACCACTGATAGTCTTCAAATGAGGAACATAATGGAAGAGAGAGGGGCAATACTAATTTTGATAATTTTTATATTTTAGTGATGGAGTAAAGCGTTAGGAGCTTTTGGTGTTTTTCTTTAGAGCCCCATTTATATCAGTGTCTACCGTTGATAATCTGTCGTCATAAATATTATGTCTTTCCGTTATGTCTTTCCGTTATATTATAAATATGCGTCTTCACCTACAAGTCATGATTATGATCATTCCTGGGTGTAATGTTTTCTTCGCACAATTCCTCAAATGAGTTTACCTAAATAGCGATTTGACAAGACTGACAAAGAGTGAACTAACCAATAGCCACCAATAGTAATAATTTGATTTATTATATAAGCTTCTGCTTTCAAAGGTATTCAGCCCGTTATATTCGTGTCTTCACCGTTGTAACCTACAATCAATGGTAGGACAAAAGTCTGAGTTTTAATCCTTTCTCATTTATGCAATATGTCGAATCCAGCTTGGGCCTTGGCCACTAGCCTACTACAGATATTACATAATAAGAGTTTTATAATCCCTGAAGCAGATTTATTTATTATTTATCAAATTATTTGAAAGTGGCCCGGATTCTACAGCGCTTAACGAAGAGGAATGTTATGTCTGTAATATAATAATATAATATACTCAACGCTTAATTAGACCTAACATAATCAATGAATTGTCAATAATTGACAATCCATTACTAGGCCTAATCCAGTACATGAGTCGACTCAGCTTTAGACCATCTTTGTCCACACGTAATCTAAACTGGGCCAGACAAACCCCAAAGGTACCCCTGATTCAGAAACAACTCGCCTCCAAGCCCAGAGCGCCTATAAGGTCAAGAAGTTATGCATCCTGATTAATCTCACTGGAGGAGACAGCCAGAAATCATCGCACGGGATGAGTTCTGATTGCATAACACGTTGAAATGTCACGCACATCCAACAAAAATTAAGAATGAATTCTCATTATTTTTGTAATTCAAACAGCTCGAATACGTTGTATTGGTAAAATGGTAAATCGGAGAAATTGTAACCTAAATTTAGTAGACTATTCTTAGAGTTAAACAATGATCCCGATGACTCAATCTGGATCCTCGGAGCTCCTTGTGTGCCTCTCGAGACGTCCACCCAATGTTGTTTTAATGTTGGTCCGCCGTCTTCAACGTCGGACCCACATTAAAACAACATTGGGTCAATGTATCTTGTACACTGCTCCTCCTGTGCTGCGGCCGCCCGCTGAAAACAAATCTAAACAGGGCCATTAATCCTGCGTTAGTTTTTCCCCCTATCAGTTATCAGGACAGGGCAGTTTTTGGAGGGAGCTGTGAAAGAGATATGCTGCAGGCAGTATCTCAGTTGATGACACTGAGCATGAAATGTAGAGGAGTCGAGCTGTTTTCTTGGTTTACTACCAGTTATCCAGTTTATACAGAGCGATATTGATTCTCGAAATAATGCGTGTATGCTTCCTAAATCTCCAAATACCACCATGTAATAGCACATCTGTATGGAAGATCAGTTTAATTGAGGTATAATTTCATAAAGCTTATTCTGTCAATTTTCTCGTCTTTGCTTCAATTAATGTGAAGCCTGAACAGTCCTGAATGTGGGCAGCTAACCCTTTCAGTGCGGCGACCGTTTTCATACGTCAGAATTTGACGTCTACATCTGACGTCTAAAGTAGTACTTTTTATATAACATAGGTATTCAAATGAAGCGTAAAGAGCCGAGACATTTATAATGATTTCAAATTGAAAAAACCCTTTTGTCTCCATGTTAAGCTGATTAATGCAGTAAATACCACTGTTGCTACTGAATCGTCCTGAATGTGGGCTTCTGTAGCTCAATACACGGGATCAGACTTTTGGCTGGTCAGATGAGAATAATTTGATCAGAAGATCTAACATGTCTAATCTGATTAATCTCATCAGACACGGGTGCTTACACTTTTAGATGTTTGGCAGGATTGTTTTCATTCTGAGGACGGTGTCATTACGGCGTGAATATAATTATTTAGTAAATTTGAGTAGATTTTGGGGAGACATATTGGGAATAATTCATGCACACGAACCCCCCCCCCCCCGCTACATAGCGGGTGGGGTGAGCTTCGTGTGCATGAAATGTCCCCAAAATGTCTTCCCTAAATTTTCGTGAACTATATCATGTGATATGACAAAAAAGTGAGGGTATACTTTTGGTACCCCGGCACTATTTTTTTAATTGTGAACCTGTTTACCTGAAAACGAGCAAAAGTTCATCGTACGCATCTCTCGGTTAGATTGCTTGTGGCTTCAAATCACACGCAATTGCCAGCGTCACATGAATGAAAAATACTTATATTTCTGAAAAAAAGACACCTCACAAAACGAATAATTTGATTAGCATCTACCAAGAGCTATGTTGTCAATTAATCATATATAGTGATAATTATAGAGAGAGGCTCCACATAGTCTACATACAAGGCTTGAGAGTTAGTTATATCTCGCGAGTTTTCTACGTCTAAACGAAAACGACCGGGACAATACGTCCACTTGGATATGAAAGGGTGTATCTGACACTTTGCAAAGTGGCAGATACACCATTTCATATCCAAGGGGACGAATTATTGCCAATATTCAGGTGGTCCATTGCGCTCGCCCCAGTTTGATCCTCCTGTCCTTTGAGATTTAGACCCATCTGGTTACTAACAAATGCCAGCATACTAAAACCAATTGACTTGAGAGGGATGTAAGTGGAGATGTTCTTGTATTATATCCTACGGGGTCCGCCCAGCGCAGCTGTGCTGTCCACTGGGACTGCATATAAGCCTTTCATTCATATAATACTTCTCCCGATTTCCTTCTTAGTTGTTTTTGGAGATGGTTCACAATCGTGAGATAGTGTCCACCACGAATGTGACTTTCTCCAACCTCCATCACAACCAGTCTCTTAAGATCGCACCACACAAATTCATATGCGCATGTCATTAAAAAGTTTTAGTGAGAGAGTTACGATCTTATTTTTTAAATGTGGCGACAGACAGCAGGCTTAGGTTCAAATTTTACATTTGTATCATATTGTTACCAATTCATTTAGATAGGGTGACCATTTCTTGCTCAAAAAACATCGAAATCGGGAAAGATAGATATAAAATGTAGTCCCCACGCTGGTAGTAACAAGGCATATATGCTGCATTCGATAGTATCCTGTGTATTGGCAACTAGATTAGGACATAACATTTCCATGTGAAAATAGAAAAAAAGCCCAATGTTTAAGCAACCTTTTTAATTTTTTATGTTGATAGAGTATGTCCTGATGATTAAAAAAATATATAGGCTTATATACATGTTTTCACTTAGAGAATGCTGGGAGGCCCAAGCACCCACCCAACACCAGGAATCATCCTGGCGCATGCTAGGAATAGCTGTCAAAAAACCGCAAATTAACCTATCCTATAAGAAAACAATAATATTAGATGGATCCTCGGCTCCTCGGCTGTCGACACATGAGTATGGACTAATGAGAAAACCTCCGTCATTCTTAGAAACCATAGCGAAAAGCTTTCTCCCACCAATTTAGTAGGGGTAGTATGGATGATATGCCATGCATATTGAATTACTGTGTTACGGGCATAGTGGAACGCTTTCTAACAGAACCATGGACATAATCTGATGTCTGAGACGAACATCTCATATTGTGAACCAAGCTTCAGAAAAATGAAATGAATCTGGCTTTATGCCACTTTTGTGCACATACAGGCTAAATTGGGCCAGGAGAACCTCCTGAGGATGGTGAGATGAGTGAGATGACACTGCCCTCCAGACACAGGATTCTAAATTCAAACCCTGGAGGTCCTCAGTCCGGCCAGATGACCTTTATTATTATGTGCTATTATATATTATTAGCTGTTAGACCATGACCTTTAGTATATGTAATCTATTTTAAAATGCGTTTGCTGTCTTCAAACTCTATCTTAATCTAACATACCAATTAACCCTTTAAGCCCTCACGATGCATTAAAGCATCATTTTACATCTCTGAAAATAAACTTAATTTTCCAACAACAAGGGGTTTTAGAATGAAAATTCTCATGAAACTGGTTTACCAATACGTGGCAATTTTCTTTAATTTTTAAACCACATCAAATCATCTTCATCCACTACAAGTCGAGAATTGCGACAGCAATTCTTGGCTTGTAGTGGATGAAGATGAAAAAGGTAAATTCAGGCTTGAAAGGGTTAAAACAAGTAACACAATGTGCCATTTTAACCTCTGAGATAACAGAAGTTCCTCTTTTCCATGAAAATGACAGAAACAATCTACTAATGTCTACAATGGGGCTACATGGACATCCTATCACGCTGATCAGCTGATAATACACGATTAATAAGCTTTCAGATCAATCGTTGACCAACACAGTCAGGGCTATGCTGACCTAGCTTTGAGCCAAGGAAGTGCCGATGTATTGTGTGACATGCCATGCAGTAAGCACAATACATTTGTATAACATTAATACAACGTCGGCCCAACGTCTTCGACGTTGGTCCGACATTGTATAAATATCATACAAATGTTTTGTGTAACATTTATACAACGCTTGTATAATATTTATACAACATCGGCCTGACGTCTTCGACGTTGGTCCAATATTGTATAAATGCTATACAAATGTTTTGTGCTTACTTGATGTATATTATAGAGTATGCATAGGACAGAGAGAAGCTTGATATATCTGCCTTTGGAAGACATATGACGTCAGACATATGACGTCACAGCCTCCAGTGGTAGCTGGTGATGATGGAGCTCCCATCTGGGACGCTCATGCTTACCATATAAACCGAAACATAACATATTGTCAGTCCAATGTTGTCTGAATGCCGTCTCAAGTGCTCGAGCCTTGGCTCTACATGCAGCCAACATATCCCATTTAGCTACAGGAATGTATTTGCATTGCGACTACTGGAAAACTACAATTATTAATTACATCTCGTAAAGAGTTTTCCAGCAAACTGATCATATTTTTTGGTAATTTCATGCACATTGCGTATTTATTATTAATTGTATTATCCTCATTATCAAGGTTTACTTGCCTAGTAGCAGTAGTAAATGTATTCCGGTTTCAATATGGCCAACTGGCAATACATATTATTACATGTCTCATGACTGCGGAAAAACATACAAAAACTATTATTTTATTGTGATTAATTGCTAATTAGAAATGTGAATGAAATAATGCTTACATATCATTGGAATGATACATAAAGCTTCGGGCACAAAAGTAATTACTGCTCTACAAAGCTAAAATGCAGTATCTGCTTACTTGTAAAGTAAGTAGATACTGCCCTTTTGGCATTTGCTTCCCAATAGCAACTACTAGATATTCGTGGGAATATTTAGTATTTATATTTAGTAATATTCAGTATTTAGTATGGATGCCTTGAACAATTTCACCGGCAAATTCTCCAGCAATCAATCGATCGATCGATCGATCGATCGATCAATTAATCAAATAAGTATATACTCAAATAAAGTATGGTACATTTTATTCGTTGTTGGCAGAATCTATAAAACAAGGCATATGTGATTATGTAGAACAAACATTATATATATATCATTACATATATCAACCAAATGTAACAAAGAGCACTAAGCATAATTACAATGCACATGGTATCGGTAGTATTAGATTTAAATGTATCATTACCGTTTTGTATATGCGTGAAGCATCGCCACTGGCAGTATGTCGGAGCTTTACATTTTGATTTGAAGATTTTTTTTTAAATAATTATTTTTAAAATATTTGTACTGACGTAGATCAGAAAAAACACGTTAACAGTATAATTTTAAAATATTGAATAAGATCTCCGAGCTGTTTATTAGCTAAGAACCAATATTATCTGAACCTCATTTTGTGGAATTTTTTAATTTGAAAACCAAATATCCGCTGAGAGACGTGATGTTGCTAAACGACTTCCTCGTGCATTGACCAGTTCTACAGGCAAACATTTATAAACTGGCAAATAATGGCATGCAGAGTGTGAAATAATTATGTGTATTTCCGGATTGTTGCTTTATTTTGGTCTTCCTGTTTCCAAAGAAATAATGCGAGTTTCATTACAGCGATAGATACGTTAGAAAGTACTTGTTTTTAAAAAACACTAGTCCATTTGTTTTAATATATCAAGACGAATTGTCGGTTTTGATATGACACGTATAGGCTATCATACATATTGTATCACCGACACATACATATATATACACTAATACCACCATCATCTGACCATGGCGTTGATAAAGAACATTATACAATTCGCTGAGTATAACAAAAATGAATTCTTAACTTTACCAGTGATAATGCAGCATGTTGTTTCCAAATGAAACACGGTCATTGATCACTTCACGTGAAAGTCAACTAAGACTTTTCAATTAACTCTTATCCCGCTGAGTTAATTTATTGAAATTTTTAACCACCTCAAGTGGTTGAAAATTACTCATATTTGTTTAATTTGAGACCAAACATTTACATCGATAACGATGGTTTATTAGGCTAATAGAATTGAATAAAACTGACTATTGTCGGGATCAACAGGCAAAGGATTAATACTGATCCTCAAATGCAAATATAATATTTGCTTATTTTTAAATTAAGCACCTGCAGATACTACACTTTGGTTTTGCACGGCATTTAAAAACTTCTTTTCAGTCGAAGTAGGCCTATATGTAATTACACATAGAATAAGAAAAAATGTATTGTGCTTATGTCAGACTTGTGGCTGTTGGCATGATGATTCATTCACACATTGATCATGTATACGAGGGTAAGCTACGCATTGACAATCACACTTTCAGAAATACGCATTGTTGATATTACTGCAATATGTGTAATATACAACCGAGTTTTACCTACATGACTACTTAATAACATACATGTACTAGCAGCAAGTTTTATATTGGACACCCACCGATAGTCCGAATGTGAATCTCTGAGTATTTGGATTACCTCTGAGTATTTTGCCCATGAAAACATCAAGTAACTTCGCGAGCATTAGTATTAGTTGAATATGAGTTCGAAGCTGATATATATTTGAAAAAACTAAACCTACCGGGGTCAACAAAACACCAATTTTTGTGTGGATACTTTAGCCAAACGGATTTCTTATTAGGATATGTCATTCTATAATTTTGGGCATCTTCAGTCCTTATTTGTAAGTTATATTTGTGGGCATGTAGTTGTGGACATGGAGATTGATTCATTTACACATTAGTCAGAAACTGTGTTGTGTTCGGTTTGTAGTTGTAGGTATGGTGATTGATTCATTCGCACATTGATCATATACATGTTCTGTGTTATGTTTGGTTTGTATTTGTGAGCATGATGATTGATTCATTTACACATTGATCATAATTTTATACTGTGCTATGTTTGGTTTGTTGTTGTAGGTATGGTGATTGATTCATTCACACATTAGTCAGAAACTGTGTTATGTTGGATTTATAGCTGTAGACATGGTGATTAATTCATTCACACATTAATCATATATTGTGTTATGTCTGATTTGTAGTTGTAGACATGGTGCTTGATTCATTTACACATTAGTCATAACATGGGTTATGTTTGATGTGTAGTTGTAGGCATGGTGATTAATTCATTCACAGATTAGTCATATACTGTATTATGTTTGATTTGTAGTTGTAGGCATGGCGATTGATACATTCACACATTAATCATATACTGTGTTATGTTTGATTTGTAGTTGTAGGCATGGTGATTGATACATTCACACATTAATCATATACTGTGTTATGTTTGATTTGTAGTTGTAGGCTTGGTGATTGGTTCATTCACACATTAATCATATACTGTGTTATGTTTGATTTGTAGGCATGGTGATTGGTTCATTCACACATTAGTCATATACTGTGTTATGTTTGATTTGTAGTTGTAGGTATGGTGATTTATTCATTCACTCATTATTCATATACTGTGTTTCTTTTATTTTATAGCTGTAGACATGGTGATTGCTTCATTCACACATCGATCATATACTGTGTTATGTTTGATTTGTAGTTGTGGGCATGGTGATTGATTCATTCACACATTAATCATATACTGTGTTATGTTTGATTTGTAGTTGTGGGCATGGTGATTGGTTCATTCACACATTAATCATATACTGTGTTATGTTTGATTTGTAGTTGTGGGCATGGTGATTGATACATTCACACATTAATCATATACTGTGTTATGTTTGATTTGTAGTTGTAGGCTTGGTGATTGGTTCATTCACACATTAATCATATACTGTATTATGTTTGATTTGTAATTGTGGGCAGGGTGATTGATACATTCACACATTAGTCATATACTGTGTTATGTTTGGTTTGTAGTTGTAGGCATGGTGATTGATACATTCACACATCGATCATATACTGTGTTATGTTTGGTTTGTAGTTGTAGGCTTGGTGATTGATACATCCACACATTAATCATATACTGTGTTATGTTTGATTTGTAGGCATGGTGATTGGTTCATTCACACATTAGTCATATACTGTGTTATGTTTGATTTGTAGTTGTAGGTATGGTGATTTATCCATTCACTCATTATTCATATACTGTGTTTTTTTTATTTTATAGCTGTAGACATGGTGATTGCTTCATTCACACATCGATCATATACTGTGTTATGTTTGATTTGTAGTTGTAGGCATGGTGATTTATCCATTCACTCATTATTCATATACTGTGTTTTTTTTATTTTATAGCTGTAGACATGGTGATTGCTTCATTCACACATCGATCATATGCTGTGTTATGTTTGGTTTGTAGTTGTAGGCATGGTGATTGATACATCCACACATTAATCATATACTGTGTTATGTTTGATTTGTAGGCATGGTGATTGGTTCATTCACACATTAGTCATATACTGTGTTATGTTTGATTTGTAGTTGTAGGTATGGTGATTTATCCATTCACTCATTATTCATATACTGTGTTTTTTTTATTTTATAGCTGTAGACATGGTGATTGCTTTATTCACACATCGATCATATACTGTGTTATGTTTGATTTGTAGTTGTAGGCATGGTGATTGATTCATTCACATATTAATCATATACTGTGTTATGTTTGATTTGTAGTTGTGGGCATGGTGATTGGTTTATTCACACAGTAATCATATACTGTGTTATGTTTGATTTGTAGTTGTGGGCATGGTGATTGATACATTCACACATTAATCATATACTGTGTTATGCTTGATTTGTAGTTGTAGGCTTGGTGATTGGTTCATTCACACATTAATCATATACTGTATTATGTTTGATTTGTAGTTGTGGGCAGGGTGATTGATACATTCACACATTAATCATAAACTCTGTTATGTTTGGTTTTTAGGCTTGGTGATTGATACATTCACACATTAGTCATATACTGTGTTATGTTTGATTTGTAGTTGTAGGTAGGGTGATTGATACATTCACACATTAGTCATATACTGTGTTATGTTTGATTTGTAGTTGTGGGCATGGTGATCGATACATTCACACATTAATCATATACTGTATTATGTTTGATTTGTAGTTGTGGGCATGGTGATTGATACATTCACACATTAATCATAAACTGTGTTATGTTTGTTTCTTAGGCAGGGTGATTGATTCATTCACACATTAGTCATCATTGATTTGTAGTTGTAGGCAGGGTGATTGATACATTCACACATTAGTCATATACTGTGTTATGTTTGGTTTGTAGTTGTGGGCATGGTGATTGATACATTCACACATTAATCATATACATTATTATGGTTGGTTTGTAGTTGTGGGCATGGTGATTGATACATTCACACATTAATCATATACTGTATTATGGTTGGTTTGTAGTTGTGGGTATGGTGATTGATTCATTCACACATTAGTCATATACTGTGCTATGTTTGATTTGTAGTTGTAGGCTTGGTGATTGATACATTCACACATTAGTCATATACTTTGTTATGATTGGTTTGTATGCTTGGTGATTGATACATTCACACATCAATCATATACTGTATTATGTTTGGTTTGTAGTTGTAGGTATGGTGATTGATAAATCCACACATTAGTCATATACTGTGTTATGTTTGATTTGTAGTTGTAGGCTTGGTGATTTATTCATTCACACATTAGTCATATACTGTGTTATGTTTGATTTGTAGTTGTAGGCTTGGTGATTTATTCATTCACTCGTTAATAATAAACTGTGTTATGATTGGTTTGTAGGCTTGGTGATTGATACATTCACACATTAATTATAAACTGCGTTATGTTCGGTTTGTAGTTGTAGGCATGGTGATTGATACATTCACACATCAATCATATACTGTATTATGTTTGTTTTGTAGTTGTGGGTATGGTGATTGATACATTCACACATTAATCATAAACTGTGTTATGTTTGGTTTTTAGGCAGGGTAATTGATTCATTCACACATTAGTCATATACTGTGCTATGTTTGATTTGTAGTTGTAGGCATGGTGATTGATTCATTCACTCATTAGTCATATACTGTGCTATGTTTGATTTGTAGTTGTAGGCTTGGTGATTGATACATTCACACATTAATCATAAACTGTGTTATGATTGGTTTGTAGGCTTGGTGATTGATACATTCACACATTAATCATATACTGTATTATGTTTGATTTGTAAATGAAATGAAATGAAATGAATCGGGCTTTAGGCCACCTTTGTGCACATATAGGCTAAACTGGGCCAGGAGAACCTCCTGAGGATGGTGAGATGATTGAGATGACACTGTCCTCCAGACACAGGATTCGAAATTCGTGCCCTGGCGGTCTGAGGCCGAGCACGCTACCTCTCGGTCACGGAGGCTCCCCACAATACTGACTTTCACACGTGGATGGGGAAGAAACATTTTTGTTTCTTTCAAACCGCCGAGACCGGGAACCGAACCCCGAACTCTGGCGTGAAAGGCAGCGGTGCTAACCACTACCCTAGGGCCCCCGCCCTGTTTGATTTGTAGTTGTGGGCATGGTGATTGATACATTCGCACATTAATTATAAACTGTGTTATGTTTGGTTTTTAAGCAGGGTGATTGATTCATTCACACATTAGTCATATACTGTGTTATGTTTGATTTGTAGTTGTAGGCATGGTGATTGATTCATTCACACATTAATCATATACTGTGTTATGTTTGATTTGTATTTGTAGGCATGGTGATTGGTTCATTCACACATTAATCATAAACTGTGTTATGATTGGTTTGTAGGCTTGGTGATTGATACATTCACACATTAATCATATACTGTATTATTTTTGGTTTGTAGTTGTAGGCATGGTGATTGATAAATCCACACATTAGTCATATACTGTGTTATGTTTGATTTGTAGTTGTAGGCTTGGTGATTTATTCATTCACTCGTTAATCATAATATACTGTGTTATGTTTGGTTTATAGTTGTAGGTATGGTGATTGATTCATTCGCACATTAATCGCGTGGGCCTACAGTGTCCTCCTCAATTCAGAATCTCTGACTACCGACTCGAAAACGGATCAAAGACTGCTAGTATAGAGTCATAATATTGAGTGAGCACGGATTCAGATACTGTTCAAACCAGCGAACCGCAGTTTATTTTATTGGCTGTCCCTGTATGTCCCTACATATGGTGTCCGTATATTTACATACAATTAGATCAGAACACAGCTTGATGATATGTACAGTGAATATAATAAGCGTATTTATCATCTTGAATACCAGTACTGTATAGGTATTATATGAGTACATAAACACATGTAAACAATAATGAACATGACAGCAGCTAATCATGTTGATCACAAGGATAGTGACATGTTTTTGGTAGCTGTTGTCTCTATAATGCTTCAGCTACTTTTACATGTATCCATTCCAGGTACTGATAAAGTAATATAAGAAAAACATGATTTTTGAGGGGGATAGGCATTTGGCCCGATACTGATGTCTGCGTCGGGCCAATAAAAATGCTTGTCGCTCTCAAAAATTATGTTTTTGTTACATTACTTTATCACAGTGGCGCTGTTCCCATTAGAGATACATCATGTATGCCTTTCGCGATTGTCTGGTTCTCCCATGTCATTATATATATGCTCACAATTTGTCAGGTAGCAGAGTGGACTGCTTTTGCCATTTGACTCCATGGTAATCAGTGGTAATGGTTACATGTAGGCTAGGTTCGGTCAATCACACTTCCCTTATCCCCCAGCAATACGTATTCGTTGATATCAATGTAATATACATAATATACAACTGAATTATAACTACACAACTACCTAATAACAAGATACTGCCCAACAAACACGAGACGATGGGCCAACATCAAATCTACAATAGCTCAGCGTCTCGTGATTGCTGGGTGTAGTATACGTTTTAGCAACAAGTGTCACCTTTCCAAAGTCGACATCTGAATCTTAACAGTAATTGTCAATAAATATGTCCCTATGCTGTGATTGAAAATGAAAGTCTCTCACCACAAGTAATTACATTTTAAAGCGTTCTTCTGTTACAAAGTCAGAACCTCGACAAACCGATAATTTGAGATTCCTCTTCAATATGTGTGTCGTAGTGACATACATCATTATATTTCTCAGAATTAATGTCAGAAATGTATTGAATTATTCAGATCATTGGAGGTTGTAATAGCCCTTTACTCATCGGTCCCGATTATATTCGTATTTTTTCCATTTTTTATTAGTACAGGTTTAAAGATAAAACATCACATCAATCAACAAGATGTAAAAATAGTTGACTTCCATTTTGTCAAATCTGAATAATTTTCACTCAGCGTGACACAACTTCAAGTGAGTGAAAATTCCAATTAAATAATTTTGGGGTTATTTTAGAGTGCATCCGAATTCCAGGGCTTTAATATGTCAGTGAATCTACAGTGTTATAAGTTAGGTGATTAACAGTGGGGACGCCATGTTCAAGTTGACAACAAGAGTTACCATGGTTACGTACATATTTCTTAATTACACTTAAATATCAATGATAATGTATTTCAGGTAATTGAATATGTCTACATCTGGAATACACTACATGCTACAATACATAGTCTCCTGTGTTTAAAGAGATATCCGTCACTTTACAGGGTGACAGCTATATCTTTAGGGGAGATAAATATATAGTGAGTAATAATGTCCAACAGACATCCATCCATGCGGTGTTGTTGATGCAATCCCTTTCCAGGGCCAAGTCATGGACGTCCAAGCACGACTGTTCCAAGAATCAGAAACCGACCCACAAAATGGCCGCAGTTTAACTATATAAGCACATAGTAATAAAGTGAACATATAAGTGGCATGTTTTATTTGATTTCTGTATCATAAAAACACAGACATCTAAGCATGCTAATTCACCACACATTTTTACAGGGCTACAAACTTATGTTATGATATGCTATATTTAAAAAAAAATCATTCATTCGGCAAGCAGAAGTCAACATTGAGTCAATATTAGATTAATGTTGGACCAACATTATGTCGACATCTCATCATTACTGGGCATGTATTTTTCCTGAAATTATACCTCGTCATAACAAATTGAACTAGAAGAAAAAAAACTGGATATGTCTCCCCTCCAGCAGCGTAACCATAAAGGTTGATAGCTATTAGATGTTGTGTCAATGGCTTTTGTAATCAATGTTACTAAATGGCTCCTCTGAACAGTAGACAGGTAGAGACTATGTATTTTGATGTGGTTGAGCCCGTTTTTTATATCTACAGCATCTTCCCCCGCAAGGTTCGCTACTCCTGAGGCCTCGCTGTGTCAAGACTTGCTGCCGGGAAGATGATCTACAGTAACTAAATCTTCTTTAGACTCAATCAGGTGGGCAACAGTTTTAATATCTCCACACCCGGTGATGTGCAAAACACAATGTGGCCCGTCAGCACTCCCAGCAAACATGAGACGTTGACCCAATGCTGGTCCAATTCTGGCCCACCGTCTGCGACGCTGCGCGTCTGGCAGTGCAAGCCGACACCGACTCAATGTCTGTTAAATGTTGGGCCAGCGTCGCCGGTGCTGGCTAATATCCATTCAACCGTAGTCAGTAGGCCTATTTCATGCTGGCTGTAATACCGGCAGGATGCTCTGAACTAAAGCTGGGTTAATGTTGGCCCGCCGTCTGTGACGCTGACCCACATTCAGCGTGGCGTCAAACACGACACGGTAATACTGGGCTAATGTTGTCTCAGCGTCGTAGACGGTGGGCCAACAATAGCCCGGCATTGGGTCAAAGTCTCGTGTTTGACCCCCTGCATAATAGTCGAGGAGAACGCACAGACACAAAACTGATGTGACAACAAATGAGCGGTGAGAAGTAAAGCAATATATCTCCCCCCTATAGAGGGGAGACATAAAAATTACCTTGTTAAGACCCTAATTTGCTTATTGTTAATATTCGGGATATAATTTTCCAACCAATATATGTATTAACATCAGTAAGTAGAAGTATTCAGACACTGAATTATACTGATCAATTTACAATATGATTTGCATATAATTGTTAATAATACAGCATTCTATATGGAAAACACACAAATAAACATTCGAATTATTTCCCTTATCTATACTCAATTAGTATTTACTCGTACTCAATTTTGTATTTCTCAGCTCTTGGCCACCTGTGTCACAGCTACAAGCAATTATTATTATTTGAGTGAAAAGAGAGGATTATAATTACGATACCCTGTTTGTCATAAGAACCTATTTTAAACGTTTAATATTAACCCTTTCACCGATAAGAACGACTACAGTTATTTCTAATCTGTTTTATCAGCAGGTAAAATTACAGCTATTGGGAATAACTTATTTAAACATCAAGATTTGCAAATGTTTAGTCGCAAATTTTCACATATATGGATATTTTTCACCCACTTGAAGTTGTGGGTCGCTTTAGCAGGACGCATCTTCAAGTGGGAGATTTTTTTTTAAAAAAATGTTGCGCTTTAAGGGTTAAAGAACATATATAGGTAAGTGCATCCAGTATAAATGTAAAAATAACTCCTACCTGTGACCAGTGTCAACATCTATTTATTTTTTAAAACTTTCGCCGCTAAGCACGACTTCAGCTTAACTCTTTTACCGCTGAGCTAAGTCGCTGAGCTAATGCGTTATAATAGCAGATCAAATCACTGTTACTGGGAATAAAACAAATTGCAAATGCTTGGTCTGAAACTAGACTAATATGAACAATTTTCACACACTTGAAGTTGTGGGTCGCGGTAGCGAGACACAACTTCAAGCGGGTGAAAATTTAAATAAGATACTGTAGCGGGGAAATGGTCAATAAATCATCTAGATATCAAGCAAAAACATTTATCTTGTTGAAAACAGTCTGGTAGATAGTGAATTGACGTCAGAGTCTGCACGAGGTTTACCTTCGGAAGATCGTGATAGTAAGGTTATTTCTGTTGCAACTGTGTTCAGTGCACCCTTAAAGTACCAATAATCGTGTTTATAATCGTTTTTAACATTTTTATTTGACCTTAAAACAAGAACATGTGAATACGAAACGAGCATTACATTTGCTAGATTGACTAACATTATGGGTTTTTTTTCAATTTGTATAAATTTAAGACATTTTCACTCACCTGAAGTTGTGTCTCGCATTCGTGAGACACCATATCAGGTGGGTAAAAATTATTATTTTATAGCGCTTCAAAGGTTGATACAATCTAGTCGTCGTATACTTTTGAAAACACAAAAAGTCATGAGCTGACGCCACGGAAATTACTGTTACATTGTCAGCGCGACATACATCAAGGTCTAAGTATACTGCAGTGCAAAGCCAAAAGGCAGCAATAAATAAACTGTCACTGCCTTTTGGCTTTGCATAGAACTGGTGAGTATATAGATGAGGCAGGAATCACAAGATGATAGTAGGGTTATGACAGCTGGTAGAGGGGTCAGTCATGGCGGAGTGTTCCAGCTGGTCGTCGCTGGAGCTCCTTATCTCCAGACCACTGTGTTTCTCCAGGCCGGGTATAATGGCCACCATGTCCTCCAGGTTGGGGTACCTCTTCAGGTAGAGGGAGATGTTGGTGACGGCCACCACCATGCAGGAGATGAAGCAGAAACCCGCGAAGGAGAACGCCCACCCGTAATTATACTCAAACTTTTCGTCCTTGTTATCCGATTTTTTGCGATGAGACACTTCGTCGTTGACGGCTGATATGTAGAAGATGACT
Source organism: Flabesymbios commensalis (assembly GCA_964017125.1). Taxonomy (NCBI): domain Eukaryota; kingdom Metazoa; phylum Annelida; class Polychaeta; order Terebellida; family Flabelligeridae; genus Flabesymbios; species Flabesymbios commensalis. The sequence goes on from OZ024904.1 coordinate 73,009,882, forward strand.
CCAACTGCCAAAAATAAGGCTGTAAAAACAAAAAGTGATTTAAAAGTATGGACATTAGCCATGACACATTGCGTATACTTTTATAACATGCAGTAATTATCCCTATAACCTGCATCGTTTACATTACGATAGGTGAATACAAATCATTGTATATTACCAACAGCATTATAAACTTTTATATAACGAATAAAGAAAGTAGAAGAATAGATTAAGCGCGTTTTAGAGAATACCTCACGGAATATAAAAAAATAAGGTTGTTTTTCTCTCCCTTCATTGGGCAAGAATTAGGTACAGGAATGGTGTGTTAGAGAGTCTTGTCCACCAGGTGCCAGTTAGAGTTTATGTGGCACGTATGCTAGATTTTGAAGGATGTAATATGCCTATACCCACTGGGCACACGACGTTGTTACGACGTTGAATCAACGTGACGTTGATTCAACGTCGTATCAACGTCGTGTGCCCAGTGGGTAGATTACTCTCACGTGTGGGCCAGTTTTGTTCAAACTCTTAAACACATACATGCATAGTCTAATTACAAAAAACCAATCTATTAAATAGGCATATTAGTGGGTATATGTTACCTGTTGTTATATATAGTACAGCTCCTATAACCGTTTTGGCATCACCTTTTGTGTTTCCTGTGGTTGCGAACCCCAAGGCCGCAGCCAATACCAAAAGGCTGACTACCAAAACCGACGACGATTTTCTTATAGCACCTGAAATGGAAGTAATCTCAAATAATATCATACATTGTGTTGGTGATGTTAAAAGAGTAATAATAAGTTAAATGTAATCGACTAAATATAGATCGATAGTGAATAAAAACATCAACAAAAACTTAATTTTCTAACTATTTTTATGTTTTTTTCCATGGTCATCTCAATAACAAAATAGATCACACCTCTTTTCTCCAGTACTACATATTCATAATGGAGCAGGCGCTGAGCAAAGTTGGTTTATATTTGAATAATTATGCCAAAAACTCCGTGACATTATATATATATATAGATATAGATATAGATAGATATATATGGCGTTAGTGTGATAACGGTGATGTATAATCCAGAATGAGAGGATGGGCAATAGCAGAGCATTTAACAGGGATCATAAACAATTGATTGAGTCAATGAGAGAGCGGAAGCAATGGCGTTGGTTAGGTCGCAGACACGGTTTATGATGCCATAAAACCAACGAGATACGATATCACCTGATTTAATAAGACAACTACTTAATCATGTAATTTACAAGTACAGTCTCCCTGACTACTATGATTAACAACGTTTCTTGTTAAAAAAAAGCCTAGATACTAGCCATGTTGAATAAAATACGTTTCATTCCGACATGTTTTTTAAAAATGGATTTGGTTGATAGAATATTAATGTTGAAGTATCTTCCCATCCAAAGATGTATATTTTTCTAAATTATTATGTATTTTTATATTTGAAGAATACGGTGCCACATGGGAATTGTCCTCGCACATCGTGTTAATCATATTGTAGAGTTTCGAATGTTACATCTTCCCTAAACTGGGGTACGCTTGACTTCTCAAACTTGATTTGAATTAGGCCTAAAAAAATATTTAGCGAAGTGTCTTAATTATTGTGATTCCGCAAAAACGTCACGTCACGCTAATTCTACCAGCCGTCAGCTCTGCCATGCGAACCTAATATGCAGTAGGTGCTTACTCGAAAAGTAAGCAGTTACTGCCTTCTGGATTTGTAGAGCAGAGCTGACTAACATAGACATTATAAATCTATTACGATTTTTTATTATGTCATCAAAATAGCTGTTCTCGTAGTAGGAAATTCGAATTCGGGACAGGTCATCTTCACTCTGCCATGTGATTTGCGGCACGCTCTGCGTGTATTAAGACTGGACTGGTGCAGATGGGACAGGTAGACACAGCTTGCAGTGGGTGAAAATTGCAATTACATTATTATTGATGCTACACGGGTTAAGTGTTCCCATTTGATCTCTAGTTACTGCTACACGTAGTGAATTTTCCCAGCTTGACAGTGTATACAGTGACACACATGAGATGCTTTGCGACAAAAGTGGATTGCCGCAGTAACCGGTTTTATTGACCCAGACTTCTACAAATATTGATAATTACTCTGGCGGTGACAATAGCCCGCAGGTCTCAGGGCCTGGTGGCCACAGCTTGCGTTTGAAAGCATTTGCCAACACGAACTGATAAAAACATTTCAGGTCAAGACGAGATGTATCAATATTTTTCAACACTTTCAAGCGTCTAACTTGATCCTCATAATCGCGTAGAATAAAATACAACAAATAAAAATGATGTTAGATTTCGAATGTATATACCTGGGTACTCGACAATCAATTTTGTACATTTACCATTGCTGGGTTAGGAAACCACTCTCTATTATGTGATTATCTGTAAACCTCGTGAAGTTTGTCATAAAAAAACATTTAATACGGTAGAATGCAATCAAATAAAATAGACACATTTAAATAATCACATTACTTACGCCTGAAATAAGCTCGACTGAAGGTCAACGATTTTGAAATCTTGCTGATCGATGTCACATTTTATCTTTACCATGCATAAAAGCTGTTATTTAATGTGCTAATAAAATATGTTCTACCATTCTACCATGTATACAGCCCCTCCAGGAACCTCTACCTTTATATACATAATGTAAATTAATGTATTAAATTAACGTCGATGCACTGGTCTCAACCTTAACCCGACGAGGCCGCCATTCACGTGATCGCCTAGTCACATTCAGTCAGAAGGGGGAAACAATTATATTTCTCGGGGCTCGAACCCGGGACGCATGCATAACTGGCGAGGCAGTCAGGGGTTCTACCAAAAGCGCCACATCCCCTTCTCCATTTACATTATGCGATACAATCTTTACTTTTATATTAATGTTCGTAAAGTGCCTGGACCAGTATTCTCGTACAGGTTACGCTATATCGTGGACCCTTGGATTGGTGGAGATGGACACCTCGACCAATCCGAAGCCTACGGTATATCAAAGCAAATCTCTTCGAAGCCAAAAGGCAGTATCTGCTCACTTGTGAAGTGAGCAGATACTGCCGTTTGGCTTTGCATGGCAGCATAAGGGACTATATATGCAGACAGCACATTACAGCAGACAGTACAGTGACCGCATTGTGATCATGTTTTCACACTCTGTAAATTGGTTTGGGTAAAAGCAATGGCAAAGCATTGTTAGCCTTGTCGTTTTATGGGCGTCTTACTGCCGGACTATGTGAGATTGGTACACTGATGTAGCCTTCAGCTATGGAAACAAGCATGGCTTGCCCTGGACAAATGAAATTGCTTAGTTACTAGAACGAGGTACATCGCCAAACGCAAAACGAAAGGCAGTATCTGCTGACTTGTAAAGTAAGCAGATGCTGCCTTTTGGCTTTGCACAGCAGTACTGTTGTTAGGGTGAGGATTGATTTATTTTCGCGTCCCACTTTCCCATAATTGTCTTTGTGATTTGCCATGACGATAATGAAAATGTAGACAAAGTGACTGTGACGTTCAGAGACACTATAAAGATACAATATGTAATCAACTGATGGCGGCTTATTAAGGCCACTATGTTTTTTTCTCTGTTTTAGATGAGCTCGCGCATTAGATTTAGGCCGCGCATTACCAAAAAAAACATGTTTTTTTCTGCCCAGCGCGCGCATTAGATTTTTGCCGATTTCCGAAAAAAACCCAGTCAACTTCGGGAGATAAAAAAACATTCCGAAAAAAAAACAATTTCATTTCGAGAGATAAAAAGTATTTCTCCAGCTATGTTTTTTTTTGCTTGTTTTTTTCGTCGCCCTCATTACCTTTTTTTCAAAATAGGTCAAACCTTTTTTTTATTTCTCCGCCCTCATTAACTTTAACAGAAATATGTCCAATGTTTTTTTTATTTTGTCGCCCTCATTAACTTTTCCAAAAAATAGGTTCCTAGTTTTTTTTTCTTAAATGTTTTTTTTCCGCCCTCTCTCATTAGATTTTGGATTTTTTTCTGATCTAAAACAGAGAAATTAAAACAAGTGGCCTAAAGCCTAATTCCTGTCTATGCTCAATTCCAGCTGAAACCGGCAGAATGTTTTGTAAGCATTATTTTAATTAGGAGACGTTTATTTTGGGTGACAGCGCTAAATAGTAAATGGGACAGCTGGGGTACACTTGCAATGTCTGCCACGCTTGCCCAACAAAAACCAAACGTTGGTTCGATGTCTTTTGTTTACTGGGCTGCAGCTGTGATTTGGCACATCCTGTGGTCACATTTACAGAAAACGCAGTCAAATCCCACAGGTTTCATCACCACACTCTACCCCCAAGAATAATAGCCACTGTCACGTCTAGCTGTTGCTAACTGGTAAATTGATCGTCCCAAGGACGATGTCAATAACGGCGATATTATGGGGATATATCAATTACTGGGGAGCCGCAATAATCTGTTGTTATGGTTAGAGACACAGAATCTGAGGGGCGGTGGGTCAATTGGGCGTGGCGCCATTTCACTGCTCCTGAAACCCATTGTGAGACAGCGAGCAATCACACACATTCTCTATTTAACACACTTATACGCCCAGAGGTGCAGTCTGCTCTGACTTTTGGCAAAGTTAACTGTGTTAGGGGGGCACCATTCAATTACTGGAGCTGGAGTTTTTTAATTGGACAAATTATTTATTTTACTTTCTATGTGCAGAAAATTATTTTTTCAACCGTTGCTTGAGTACAATATTTATTTCAGTTAGTGTGAGTAGATAAAAATAATCATTTAATTTTTTTAGTCTACAAAGTTTGATCCCAAACTAGGCCTAGTATTGAACCAGAAGTTAAAAAGTGAGCAAAGCGAGCTTTCACAAATATATTTTAGAGTTAAATATTTATTTACAACATGTCCTTCAAACAATTATTTCTAAAAACAATAATTTCAAAAAATACTCCCCCTCCCCGGATAATTGAATGGTTCCCCATTACTGTGTAATTTTCTTTAAATCACTTGACGTTTGTCATAAAACATAATACGGTAGAATGCAATAAAATAAAATAAACACATTTAAAGGATCACATTACCTGCGCCTGAAATCATAATTAACTCAGCTGTGTCTTTTAATACTAATTCGCTTTTTATCCAAAAAAGTGTGATTCAAATGCCCATTTCAAAAGAACATAGAGATAATGAGGTGTTATTCCCCCTGATCGAGTAATGACAGCAGTATCATTATCTTGAGAGGGGCATGAACAAAGGTCTTTAATTTATTCCTTTAACCGCCAAATTATTTACTAGAAATTTTTGCCGACGATTCACAACTTAAAGTGAGTGAAACTTATTCAGATTTGACAAAATGGAGGTCAACGATTTTGAAATCTTGCTGATTGATGTCGCGTTTTATCATTACCATGTACAAAAGCTGGTCTTTATTGTGCTAATAAAAATTGAAAAAAACCCTAAAATAATCGGTCTGGCGCACAAAGAAAGATTCCTGTATACGATTTCACCATGAGCTAGTGCCGTGAGTGGTTATATAATACTACCTGTCACGCTGGAGCGGGTATCCAGCTTTCAAAAGGAAAACCTAATCTGATTCGATTTTCCTTTGTCACACATATCCACCCCCATCGTATATGTGAACCTCACCATGCAATCATGGCCGGTGTTGCTCTGTTGCGTGGTGTACATCTGAAACTGGGAATACCATTAAATTTATTTATGGCTACACGGCCAGCTTCTGAATCATTCCTTATGGGCGAGACTAATATGGCGACAGGTCGTCGAATGACTAAATGACTAAATCGGTAATAATGTTATAAGCCACTCTGTACATTTAAACCTTGCTGTCAACACGCTGCTCTGTTCCAGTTAATTGCCAATCTCTGGTTTTGAAACATTCAAAAGAGAGCTTGCTTTCCCTGTCACCTCCATGTTTCTCTTTCACAAAGCCAGTTGTAAGATACTAAAATTTACTTATTGACTTGCTGTATCAAGAGTTAGCGAGTCGTGAAAATGATAAACCTTTTCTTTTTAAAATAATAATTAGCGGAAAAGAAATTTTTTACTAATCATAATCCGTGCAACTAAGAATTTTCAAAAACAGAAACCCGAGAAATCGAAAAAAAATCGTCAAAAAGATTCGTCAAAAATAAAATTCGTAGGGACGAAAATTATTTTCTTGATCAAGAATTAAAAAGCAAAGGTTAGGACAAAAATTCGTTTGGACGAATTCTTTTTTACGAATTTTTATGAATTTTCTAATTCAAGATAAAAAAAGAAAATTCCTCACGAATTTTCGGGGAAGTTTATTATGCACTGTAATGTAATCCTCTATCTGGAGGGCAGTGTCATTTGATTCATCTCACCACCCTCATGAGGTTCTCCTGACCCGATTTAGTTTGTATGTTCACCATGGTGGCATAATGCCCCCATTCATTTATTCTTCTACTATTACACCATACAGAACCTTCAGTAACCTTTGTTCTTTATCTTATTTACATTGTGGGATACAAGCTTTACTTTTTTTAAAAAAATTTCGTACCGTGCAAATAGTGGGCCTATACTGTTCTACAAAGCCCAAAGACTTGTAATGTCAGCAGGGAGGACTTTTTGTCGTTGCACGGCAGCATAAAAGACTATATATGCAGACAGTACATGACAGCAGACACTACAGTGAGCGCGTTGTCACCCTGTTTTCACACTTGGTAAATTGGTTTGAGTAAAAACAATGGCAATACCTTGTTAGCCTTGTAGTTTTATGGGTGTCTTACCGCCAGACTATGTGAGATTGGTACACTGGTGTAGCCTTGTGCTATGGAAAAAAGCACAGCTTGCCCTGGACAAATTAAACTGTTCAGTTACCAGACTGAGGTGCATCACCAATGGCAAAGCGAAAAGCAGATACTGCATTTTGGCTTTTCACGGCAGTACTGTTGTCAGGGTGAGGACTAATTTATTTTACTGACCCACTTGCCCATGGTTGTTTTTGTGATTTACCATTACGATAATGAAAATGTAGACAAATTTACTGTGACATTCACAGACGCGATGAAGATACAATCATTCTCCACACATAGATGTCGCTCAGGTAAACCCCCGCTGCATCTCTGTAAGCAAGCGCCATGTTTTAACAGAAACTGCTCATTTCGTACAGTTTTGTTGTTATACCTACTGTAAGCTTATAAACACGCTTGTGTGTCCTAGATGTATATGACAAATATAAAAGACCACTACTCCGCCACGTATAAGTTTTCCATTCACAGAGAAATAGAAAAACATCGAGGGATTACTTTCTCTACCTACGCGCTGCTGTGAGAAGGTTTATGGTATTGTTTTCTGACATAATTTTCAATCGGGTTCAAAACACTGGCAAGTAAAAATTACTGAAAGACATGCGAATTATGATGGCTCAATTTATTTATAACTGAACAGAGTAAATATCTATTACCTGCAGCAAACTATTAGATTAGACGAAATAGTGAAAAAATGATCAATAATCAGTCCAGGTGAACATCTAAATAGTTCCGTGGCTATAGGAATGGTTATTCGAAACCTGATTCTCACGTGGTAATGGCTGATACATCAGATTAAGCGCCATGCGTGCTTACGGCAAAATCGGCATGTGGTGTCAGAGATATAATCGCTGAGGTCAGAATGGGATACAATATGAAATCAACTGATGGCGCCTTATTAAAACTCAATTATTGTATATGCTTAATTTCAACTGAAACCGGCAGAATGTTTTATGAACATTAGATTTCGTAACGCAAATTAGACGATGGTTATTTTGGTTTTACAGCAATGGTACACTTGCAACGTCTGTGACGCTGACCCAACAAACACCAAACATATGTTCGAATTCTTGTGTTTACTGAGATACAGCGGTGATTTGGCACATCCTGTTGTCACATCCACAAAAAACGCAGGCAAGTCCCGCAGGTTTGATCACCACACTCTACCCCCAAGACAAATAGCCACTGTCACGTCTAACTGTTGCTGACTGGTAAATTGATTGTTCCAAGGACGATGTCAATAACGACGATATTATAGGTATATATCAATTACTGGAGAGCCAGCTACAATAATCTGGTGATATTGTTAAAGACAAGAATCTTCGAGGGCGACAGGTCAGTTAGGCGTGGTGCCATTTTACTGCTCCTGAAAGCCATTGTGAGGCAGCGAGCAATCACATTCTCTCTTAACCCACACCTCCAAAGGTGCAGTCTACTTTCACTTCAAAGTCAGCTGTTTTACACTGCATGCCGATATGTAACAAATAAAAAGATCAACAGTCCCTAACCCTTACAACGCTGTTATATTTTTGTATAAACCATGGAGACCCAAGTGTTTTTTTTTAATTTGAAATCACCATTAGCTCGGCTGTGTCTTTTATTACTAAATCAACTTTTTATCCAAAAAAAGGCAGTTTAAATCCCGATTTCAAAAGAACATAGAGATAAATGAGCTGTTGATCCCCCTGATCGAGAAATGACAGCAGTCTAATAATCTTGGAATTGGCATGAACAAAGGTTTTAGATTTAACCCTTTAACCGACAAATTATTTAACAGGAATATTTACCCACTTGAAGTTGTGCCTCACTACTGCGATTCACAACTTCAAGTGGGTGAAAATTACTCAGATTTGACAAAATGGAGGTCAACGATTTTGAAATCTTGCTAATTGATATCAAATCCTATCTGGAGTGCAGCCTATAGTGGTCCTATACTGCAAAGCCGAAAGACAGTATCTGCTCACTGGTGAAGTGAGCAGATACTGCCTTTTGGCTTTGCACTGCGGCATAAGGGACTATATGCAGATAGTACATGACAGCAGACAGTACAGTGATCGGGCGCATAGTCACCATGTTTTCACACTTGGTAAATTCATTTGGGTAAAAGCAATGGCAAACCTTGCAGCCTTTTCGTTTCATGGGCGTCTTACCGTCGGACTATGTGAGATTGATAAACCGTGTAGCCTTGAGCTATGGAAACAAGCACAAAGTGACTGTGACGTTCACAGACACGATAAGGTTATAATATATAATCAACTGATTGCAGCTTATTAAAGCCTACAGTTCCTGCATATGCTTAATTCCAGCTGAATCCAGCAGAATGTTTTGTGAACATTTCGTTGACGTTTATTAGACGATGTCTATTTTGGGTGACAACACTAAATGGCGAATAGAACAGACATGATACCTTAAAACGATGTGTTTTTTTTGGCTGGGCCACCATCTGTAATGCTGGCCCAATATTGGTTGGATGTCTTGTGTTTACTGGGTTGCGGCGGTGATTTGGCACATCATGTTGTCACATCCACACAAACGAAGTCAAGTCCCGCAGGTTTCATCACCACACTACCCCCAAGAATAACAGCCACTGTCACGTCTAGCTGTTGCTGATTGTCCCAAGGACGATGTCAATAACGACGATATTATGCGGATCAATTACTGGAGAGCCGCAATAATCTGGTGATATGACTAAAGACAAAGAGTCTGAGGGGGCGGTGGGTCAATTAGGTGTGGTGCCATTTCACTGCTCCTAAAAGTCATTGTGAGACAGCGACAAGCACATATATTCTCTCTTTAGCACACCCATACGTCTAAAGGTGCCGTCTGCTTTCACTTCTCGCAGCGTTAACATTTAAAGGCAGTGATTGTGATAATGGTGGCCATGGCGTATATCAGGTACGGATTGACCAGATGACTGTTTTATAGGAGTGCCCTGATCCAGGTACGCCCAGCAATCTGTAAGACAAGCTTCCCTGGACCTCCCACATCCATATAGCAACACGTGCCTCAGTGCTGGACCATCGTCAAAGACGTGGCCCAGCACTGAGGCCATGTAAATGTGTTGCCACAGAGTTTAACACGTTTCCACCCAGCCATCAACGTTCCCATTGTGCATAGGAAGGGAACCTGTATTAATCACGCCTCGGATCAAACCAATCAACCGAGCACTTGTACTAACAAGTGAGAAAGTAATTGTACCTAATACAATTTGTCTGGAAAATATTTAAATTAAATAATTGTATTGTGGCACAACCTCAACACTGACAAAAAACGGTATGTGAGGATCCCACATTGACATAGGTACGTTCCATATTTAATTGCCCCATAAACTGAGTGGAATCAGCTGCCCGATGGGTTGCTAGCATGTTGCTAGCATGCCGAAACTATACTAAATTTATTTAATTTATAAATGAATGTAGGTCTATGAAATATATAGCTATGCTTCACCTACAAGTTAGTGGTCCAACGTTGGCTTACTGTTGGCCCACCGTCTACGACGGTTGGGCCAACAGTAAACCAACGCTGACTTATCTCACTGTGAATATTTTCGCAAAAAAATGTGTTGTCAGCTAAAAACCAACGAAGTAAAAGCCGAAGTAGAAACTGAGCCATGCATGACTCATCATTTTCGCTCCTCAGATCGCCATTTAAACGCTCCGGGGGCAGCGTATACGGCTAAATGACAGTATCTGTTAACTTGTAAATTCAGGTTTGAATGCTATATCCAACTAAGCTTGGTATGCGCTTGACTTCTCAGATTTGATTTTAATTTAATGCAGTCGCCGGAAGCAAAGATACTGCAATTAGCCTAGATAGACCATATAAGCCTTTTGCCATGTTTACGCCAATAACGATTATGGATTACAAAATAGCAGCTGTTTTCGAAGTGGGGAATCCGAATTTAGGCCTATGAACAAGAATGGCAATTGGTAGGTCTCGATAGGAATTGAAGTAATTTTCACCCGTTGTGGGTCACGGCAATGAGACAAAACTTAATGTAGGTGGAAATTACGATTACATTATTGTTGATGCTCCGATTTGATATCTAAAAACTGCCAATAAATTGTCCCAGCCTGAAAGTGTATACAGTGACCCATGATATGTCTTGTGACAACAATGGATTGCCGCAGCAACTAGTTTTATTGACCCAGACTACTGCAAATTTTGATAATTACTCTGGCGTTTGAAAGCATTTGCTAAAACGAACTGAAAAAACTTTCAGGCAAATTCGAAATCAACATTGTCAATAGTGCTTTCAAACTTCTAATTAGATTGAGAGTAAAAGACGTTACTTAAAAAATGACGTTAGATCTCGAATGTGTAATATCCCTAGGCACTCAGGCAATCAATTTTGTACATTTACCAGCGCTGTGCTAGTAAACCACTCTCCATTATGTAATTCTCTTTAAGTTTGTCATAAAAAATCAATTGAATACGATAGAATGCAATAAAATAAAATAGACACATTTAAATAATCACATTACCTATGCCTGAACGTATTAATTAGATCAGGTGCGGCTTTTATTACTATATCGACTTTTCGTTAAAATAAGGCCATTTAAATGCCGACTTCAAAAGAACAAAATTATAGATAAATTATGAGCTGTTGATTCCCCAGAATAAGTAATGACAGCAGTCTCGTAATCTTGGAATTGATAGTTACAGTGTTAATGGTCAATAATTTGTTATATAATTATGGCGCATACAGAAAGGTTCCCGTATACGATTTTACCATGAGCAAGTACCGTGAGTGGTTATATGATGCCGCCTGTCACGCCGGAGCGGGTATTCAGCTTTCAAAGAAACAAGGCGTTCTTCCCCGCTCATTCATAAAAATTCAGTATTGTGTGAAGCCTCCGTGACTCAGAGGTAGCATGCTCTACCTACACGTAGCAGTACAGTGCATAGTCAACTTTCCCTGCGAAAATTCGAAAATAATTAAAAATAATTATTTTCTTTTTCGTAATAAATTCATTTTCTTTTCTTTAAAACGAGACAAAAAGAATGATTTTATTTTCGTTTTTAAGAAAATAATTTTTGTTGTTGATAAAGAAAAGAAAAATAATTATTTATTATTTTTTCTAAGAAAATAATTTTCGTTGTTTGTAAAAGAAAGAAAAAATGAGAGCGGGAAGATACAAATATGCAGCAAACCAAACGATCGCCACTGATTACTTGATTACTCCAAGAAAAATATAATTTTATTCTATTCTCCTTTGTCACACATCATGCACATATACACCCCATCGTATATGTGAACCTCCCCATACAACCATCGCCGGTGTTGCTCTTTTGTGAGGTGTACATCTGAAACTGGGAATACTATTACATTTATTTATGGCTTCACCGCCGGCGTCTGGATCATTCAGTATGGGCAAAATTGATATGGCGTCGACAGGTCGTCGAATGACTAAATGGCGATTGACGAAAAAACTAAAATTCGCCAGAACGAAAATTAGCGAGAAAGAAAATTATAATTCGTGCAACTAAGAATTAGCAAAAACGAAAATTCGTGAAAACGAAAAAAATCGTCAAAAAGTATATTTGTCAAAAAGAAAATTCGTGGAACAAAAAAATTATTTTCTTGGTCAAGACTTAAAAAGTAATGGCCAGGACGAGAGTGCGTTGGAAGATTTTTTTTTTAGGAATTTTCTTTTTCAAAAAACAAAACGAACACGCTGTTGTGTGTTTGAAAGATAATATTATTATGAAAAAAATTCGAACGCCTTGCTTAGATCCATTAGAATAGTAACAATTTTCTTTTTGGCAAGAAGGTCTTTGTGCAAATGCTCTAATAGACCAAGCAAGGCGCGTCTTGACAGTTATAGCCTCGACGAAAAGCAAAGAGGTGTGGAGAAAGTACATCATTTAGAAAAGGAGAAATCTGATATTGCTCTACTATTGCGCCATTCAGCACCTCCAAGAACCTTTGTTCTTTAACTCATATACATTATGGGATACAATATTTTTATATCAATTTTTGCCTATAGTGAGCGAATGCTACTCTGCAAAGCCAAAAAACAGTAACTGCTCACTTGTAAAGTGACGTGAGCAGTATTAGAGACTATGCAGACAGTACATGACTGCAGACAGTACACTGTGTTTTCACACTCGGTAAATTGGCTTGAGTTAAAGCATTGGCAAAACCTTGTTAGCCTTGTCGTTTTATGGGCGTCTTACTGCCGGACTATGTGAGATCGGTACACTGGTGTAGCCTTCAGCTATGGAAACAAGCACGGCTTGCCCTGGACAAAAGAAATTGCTTAGTTACCAGAACGAGGCAAATCGCCAATGGCAAAGCGAAAGCGGCAGTACTGTAGCTAGGGTGAGGACTGATTTATTTTAGCGTAAAATATAGACAAAGTGACTGTGACGTTCACAGACGCGATAAGGATAAAATATGTAATCAGCTGGTCGTGGCTTATTAAAGCCTAACTCCTGTATATATCCTTAATTCCAGCTGAAACCGGCAGACTGTTTTGTGAGCATTAAATTTTGCTAACCTAATTAGACGATGGTTATTTTGGTTTACAGCGCGAAATAGCAAGTAGGACAGCAGTGGTATACTTCTAATGTCTGCGACGCTGGCCCAACTAAAACCAAACGTTGGTTAGATGTCCTATCTTTACTGTTTACTGGGCTGCGGTGGTGATTTGGCAAATCCTGTTGTCACATCCACAGAAAACGCAGTCAAGTCCGGCAGTTTTGATCACCACACTCCACCCTCATGAATAATAGCCACTGTCACGTCTAGCTGTTGCTGACTGGTAAATTGATTCTCCCAAGGACGATGTCAATAACGGCGATATTATGGGGATATATCAATTACCAGAGAGCGCAATAATCTGGTGATATGGTTAAAGACCTGGAGTCTGAGGGGGCGTGGGTCAATTAGGCGTGGCGCCATTTCACTGCTCCTGAAAGACACTGTGAGACAGCGAGCAAGCACACATATTCTCTCTTTAACACACGCACACGTCCAAAGGTAAAGTCTGCTGTCACTACTCGCAAAGTTGACTGTGTTACACTGAAGGCAGGTATGCAACAAATACAAAAATCCTTAAAGTGACTCACAGTTCAAGCCATAGATGCTCTCTTCGTTTTCTCTTCGTTTTGCCATCACTTCACTACTATGCCATTGTATTCCTACTTGCAACAATATGTTTCTAGGTTTGAAACCAAAATCGGATATATTTTCATAATCAATTCACTTATCGGTCCATGAGCGGTGCCCCCGCTAGGTTTAGATTAATTTAGCCTAAAAAAGCATAAATTTGTTCACCTAGCTTGAACTATCAGCTATGTAATACCACGACCACAACTTCAAGTGGTTTGAAAATTATCACATTTGTTTAACGAAAAAAACGAAGATTAACCACGAGTCATCATATCACTCATCAGATCGCCATTTAATCGCGATTAAATACAGCCGTGCAAAGCCAAAAAGCAGTATCTGCTTACTTGTAAAGCAGATAGTTCATTTTAGCTTGATGATCAGAACTGATCTATCGCTTGCAGTGACAGAGGCTCGGGGTTCAAACCTTCACGACGAAACTGGGTATAAGAAGGGAAACTGTATTGATCACACCTCGGATCAAACCAATCAACCAATCAATATATCGGCATCCTGGAATTATAGCAGGTTGTGCGCAGGCTACGGAATCCCATGCTATGACAAGATGTCTACCGGTCACCTGCGGTGACAATAGCGGTGACGCTAAGTTGGTCAGCCTCGCCCGGATACTGTGTTACTGTGTATGAAATGGCGGGAAAACCGATACATACAGCAACACCACAACCGTGGCCTCCCTGAAGGGTCAGCTATTAGTCTTTGGCAGTGGGTGACGTCCTGACTAGTATGAAATCATCTGGCAGACATTACAGTGCCTGATTGAAAGCATTCTACATGTATTTAATGTGTCAGCCGCCTGCTGTATTTATTTTGACCACAGCGAAATGATATGAAAATGAAATGAATTGAGCTTTATGCCACCTATAGGCTAAATATAGGCCTATATGTCTCCACAGAGCAAACAAATGATTTTCCTAAGTCAAATCATGCAAATTAATTATCGTAGCCTAAACAAAAATTTTGATAAACTTGATATGTTAATCGATGGTCTTGATAAAAAACCTAATATAATTGCAGAAACGTGGTTAAAATCAGACACACCTTTAGTATAACAGGGTACACATTATTTAACTTACCTAGAACATTAAATAAAAGTAGAGGAGGTGGAGTAGCTTTATATGTTGATAACAATTTCTATTTAACCCTTATAAACCAATTTACAGTTGAAAACGGTTATTTTGAATGCATAGGTATTAGTATCAAATCAGCAAATAATAGAGTTACAAATATTGTAAGTTTATGTAGACCACCTGACACTTCCATAGACGATTTTACTGCAAGTATTGAAGATCTCTTAAAGAATAATAATCAGCAGACTTATGTATGTGGGGACTTTAACATAGATCTAATCAAATATATACAACATGAGCAGACAGATACATTTGTCAAGAAAATGTTTTCACTGGGATATAAACCCTAATTAATAAGCCTACATGAATCACTGCTTACTCATCAACATTAATAGACAATATTTCCACAAATGAGCTTGATTTGAAGCATAGAAGTGGTGTTGTTATAGCTGACATCAGTGATCATCTCGCAATAATCATAAACAGTTTATCTATTAAGAATTTACAAAATAACTCATTTAGATCACACAAACGTAACATGTTACATAAGGATAAATTTATAGACGAGCTAAAAAATACAGACTGGGATTTTATAACAAATTCTACTGATGTTAACAGTAGTTATAATACATTCATTGATTTTTTTCTCCATTCATTAGACAAACACTGTCCATATGAGTCCAAGCTGATACAGATAAAACATAATAAGAAACCATGGCTTAGTAAATCTCTTATAACAGCGTGAAAAAAAAAATTATATAATTTTTTTTATCTAAAAAGAAAACAGTTATAGCAGGAAGTAAATATAAACTCTATAAGAACATGCTAACGACTATCTTAAGAAAGACTAAAAATGTAGGACCAAAATCAGCTAAAAATATTAAAGAAACAGAAGGATCATTTTTTGATACTATGAATAACCCTTTGAAAGGATCATTTTTCTTGAAAACCTATCACTGTACATAAAGTCTTAAAAATTGTAAATGCTAGTCCAAATAGGACATCCATGGATCACTCTGGTATTAATTTTGCTTTGTTAAAGGAGTGCATTTATTTTATAGTCAAACCAGTATGCCACATAGCTAACAGTTCTTTTGAAATGGGAATTTTCCCCGATCGTACGAAAATAGCTAAGGTAATTCCTATCTTTAAATCGGGAAAGAAAGATTCTTTTACACATTACAGACCAGTTTCTTTATTACCACAATTCTCTTCGATATAAGAAAAACTTTTTAATAATATGTTGGATACGTTTTTGGAGATGATAAACTGTGTACAATCGGTGTTTTCATTGATTTAAAAAAGGCTTTTGACACCATTGATCATTCACTGTTGTTACAAAAACTAAACAGATATGGTATTAGAGGTATAGCTAATTCATGGTTAAGCATTTACTTAAAAGAAAGATCTCAATATGTATTTTATATTAATGAAAACTCTGATGCAATGAATGTCTGTTGTGATGTTCCGCAGGGTAGTATCTTTGGACCCAAACTGTTTATTATATATATAAATGATATGGTCAAAGTATCAAAGATTTTTAAATTTATTATATTTGCAGATGACACAAATTTCTTTTGTACTAGTAAAGACATTGTGAATTTGAGTGTAACTATCTGTAATGAGTTCATGAAGCTGAAAAGGTGGTTTGCCTTAAATACATTATCATTAAATATCACTAAGACACATTACATGATTTTCTGTAAAACTAAATACAAAGATAATATTCAAATTAGTATTGGAAATAAGCTGATTGATAAGGTGAATAAAACCAAATTTTAGGAGTTATAATTGATGATCAATTAAATTGGCAAAGTCATATAAAACAAATTGTTACAAAGTTACACAATAACTACTATATAATAAAGAAGGCTAGTAAAATGTTATCTATGGCGTCATTAACTATGCTATATAATGGTCTATGTTGGCCATATATGCTTTGCTGTTGTGAAATATGGGGTAGAGCCAGTGCATACCTTTCAAATAAAATAACGCTGTTACAGAAAAAAATGATTAGATTGGTTCACAAAGCTTTTTACCGGGAACACACAAAACCATTATTTAAACTTTCAAATATTCTTATGTTTTCAGATCTACTCCAGTATGCTATGTCAATTTAATGTTCAAAGCTTTTCATAATCTTCTTCCTACTAATATACAAAATATTTTTAAAAATCATATAAATATAAGATCAAGTAGGAGGCAAAACATGTTTTCCATAAACTATTCTGGCACAAATTTAAGGAGACATTGTACTTCTAATGTAGGAAAAAGGTTATGGAATGATTTATCCGTTGATCTGAAGAATATATCGTCAATTTATCTTTTAAAAAAGAACATGAAGCTCAGTTTTTTGCAATGTTACTAAATCGTGGTGAGGAGGTTTACTTAGTTAATTTTTCTGTTTTATTTTTGCTTATGAGAAGTATTATGTACTCTTCACTCTTTTCTCTTGACATGTTAGAGGCTTGCTTTAGACTTGTCATAGTATTTCATATTAGTTATTAATTTCATATTATTTTTTTCAAAAACTACAAATGCAAGTTAGTTTATTATAGGTTTATGTGGTGGCAACCTCGATAAGCAATATGCTTCTGTTGCCACCTTTTTTTGTTTCATGTAGCATGGAGTTGTGGTGATAAGGCTTACTGAGTTAAATATTATTATTGTGATTTTACTTATTAGATGTATTATGTACTCTTAATTTCTTTTCTTTTTGACATGATATAGGCTGCTTATAGACGTTTCACTAGATTATGTGTGAGACCATTTTTCATGTAGCATGCAGTTGTGGTGATACGTTTTACTGAGTTAATTATTATTATTGTGATTTTTAACTAATTAGAAGTATTATGTACTCTTAATTCTTTTTTTCTCTTTGACATGCTATTGGCCTGTTATAGACTTTTCTTTACACTATGTGTGAGACCTTAATTAAATTGCACAGGGAAAACTCAAGTCTCAGGCCGTCTGGGCATGTCTGGGGGTATATCCCCTAGACATGCCCGGAACCCCTTATCGGGCGAGCGAAGGAAAACGCTCTCAATAACCCACCATGCCCTATCACCCCCACCCTCACATCATCATCTGTACATCATTCATCTCATCAATTGACTACAACGTTTTCATCGTATTACAATGTCACTTAAAAAACCTTTTGTGCCGAAAAGTGACGTAAAGCAAAGATTTATTACTACTACTACTACTTAATTGGTTGTAGCGGGTCATGTGTGAAATACATTTAATATTCTTTTTTTTTCAATACTTTAAATGCAAGTTATTATTTGATATGTTTGTGTAGGTGGCAACCTCAAAAAGCATTATGTTTTTGTTGTCACCTACTTTTTCATGATGTTTCAAAGGCATATATTTATTATGTGAATTACCTCTGTATTTGAATTCGAATTCGAATCCAACCCTGACGATTTGAGGGCGAGCACGCTACCACTCAGTCACGGAGGCTCCCCGCAATATGGAATCTTTACAAGTGAACAGGGAAGAAACAGTTCGTTTCTTTGAAACTTTTGACCATAGGAAGTTGTAAACGTTTACCAATGCTGGTTTTATTTTGGTCCACCGTCTACGAAGCTGGCCCACCATTATACCACCATTGGGCCTGTATGTGCTCATGATGACCATCCCGCAAACACAAAACATGTGTATAACATTTATACAACGCCGACCGAACGTCTTCGATGTTGGGCTAACGTTGCATAAATGTTATGCAAATGTTTTGTGTTTGCTGGCTATGATATGTTTTAATTTCCGAGGTATTTTTGACGTGGCATACTCACGTAATATGGAGTTGGAGGTGTCCGTATCAGATATTCGTCCTGTACCCGCTGTCTCGTATTCAATGGAATAACAGTTAGACGGCATCTCCGGGAAATCTGTCAACACAAAACATAACAACATCAAAATAATAATTAATAATTATAGAGTTTACAACCACATTTATACCATATTAATAGTGGGGATGCTTGCGTTCATAAATAAATTCTCGTGGGATTAAAATATGCCTCCTATATGAAAAAATTCAGAATAGACCACAGAATAAGAAAAAAGTTTGGTGGAGTTCGAAAACGGGTGTGTAAACCATCTTATCAGGCAATCTTACCATCTTATCAATTCAAAATGGCCGCCATGAAATCACTAAAGTTATCAACAATAATTGAGATTTCATAATTATATATAATATAACGTACATGAACAGAATGATTCAGAGTAAGTTTTCATACTCTTTTGGAAGTTTAAATTATATTTACTTCATCTTCCCTACAGTAAGGCTAGACTTCTTAAGGTCGCAGACTCGGTCTGCGGCCTCGAGAAACCTAGCCTTGCTGTAGGGAAGATGCATTACCTTTGCTAAAACATATTGTCTATTTTGTACTTCTCTTACATGATAGCCTAAGTCATTAATAACAGTGTGTACAACATAATGTTACAATCACCAACCAGGCTGCATCTTTACCTATGATTAATTCATGTAATTTGTCACAATCATAAGTAAATTTTTGATAATGGCCGTAGACCCATAACATAGGTATTCAAATGAAGCGAAAAGAGCTATGACGATTTTAACCCTTACAGCGCGGGGATCGACTTTAGTCGTCAGAATCTGACGTCTGTAGACGTCAGATTCTGACTTTAGTCTAAAGTCGATCCCCGTGCTGTAAGATTAAAATCTTTCTAATGACCGTAGACCCATAACATAGGTATTCAAACAAATCAGAAAGAGCTAACTAAGACATTTATGACGATTTTAAATTGTATCAAACTCTTTGATCTTCAAGGTTTTTATGAAAATAATTCAGCGCTTTAGGGTTAAATTGAAAGTAACCCTTTGTTCTCATGGTGTATATAACAGTATGTCAGCGCTTTAAGGGTTAGGATTGACCTGTGTGACTATAAAAAAAAATTAGGCAAACACTTAAAAGTTCAGAGCTACCCCAGCAAACACAAAACATTTGTATAACATGTGTACAACGTCGGCCCAACGTCTTCGATGTCGGTCCAGTATTGTACCAAATTATGCTATACAAATATTCTGTGTTTGCCGGGACCTTTCCACAAAAGTGGGCTTTTAGAGTATGCCCAAATTTAGGGATGATTTAAATAAATAGCACATCAGACGTTGAATAAAGGTTGTGTCAGCGTGGCACAACGTTGGCACAGCAGTGGACCGACATATGATACGGCGCGTACATGTATACTTCAGTTCAAAGCCAAAAGGCAGAATCAGCTTACTTTACAAGTAAGCAGATACTGCCTTCTGGCTTTACGAGCGGTATAATACTCCACAGTAATCTGAGCTAATGCATCACGGGGATTTAGCAGATGAGGTCCTTCCCGACACAAACCCCGTATCAACGCCGGGCCAACGTGAACAGCACTGGCCCAGCCCTGATACAGCGGTGAGTGTTTTGTAGGGGCAGACCTACATTATTCCACGGTGTATGGAGTTACGCCACGGAGCCAGAAGGTGTCGCAACCTTTCGTGCAAATTTAATAAAGCTTGATGATCAGAGCTTTCTTTATGGCTTCCCGCGCTAACAGCGTTTGCTACAAACTGAATCGGCGTGGTGATGTATATGCGTCATACATGTGATAATAAAAGCGTTACCATGGTTACAAGCATAATGGCTACCCAGTAAACACAAAACATTTGTATAAAATGTATACAATGTTGGTCCAACGTTGAAGACGTTGGGCCGGTGTTGTATAAATGTCATACAAATGTTTTGTGTTTACTGGGTGGCTACAACGTAGTCAGAAATACTTGGTGACTTCTATTTTTGTCTCACATTTCAATTCAGACTTGAGGGAAAATATCTGAGACCACTGGGTAAAACAAACCAGGTGCATTTCTTCAAACAGTATTTTTCATAAATGTTATTCTGCCGCGCAGTTACTATAACAATGAGATATGCAAACAGTGTTACTTTGAGGGCGATATGGTCAAATACAACACTCGTTCAATGAGTAAGGTGCTGTATTTTCCAATATCGCACTAACAATAAACAACGTTTGTAATTTCACATTCGATCAAGTCAACCATGACATCACCGCTAGAGATTGTAGTTCAAACCACTTCAAAATGGCGATATGGGCTGATACCCATATACGTCTCGCAGTGAGACAGCAAAACGCAAATGATGTGAACATTTTCTCTGTGATATAGCTAAATATTCCCATAATGTGGTATGTAGCAGAAACAGAAGCATACATTATATGTCACTCTCAAATACTCGGCATACAATGGCGGTTGTGGGACAAGCAGTTGTCTCTGGGGTACTATATTAATGTGCATGACTCATTTAAGTCCAATTAAAAACATACGACCTTCTGGCTCACAGTAACCTGTGCAACAGTCCTCTCATGGCTTTTCACTGACAGCCAGCGAGGGACGGAATTTCTGTCTAGGCTCACAGGCGTCAAAGGATTAATATCATTGAAACTATACATTCTTAATCACGTAATATTGTTTTAATTTGATACTACGTCTTAAGCTATATCATACTTTCTTACAAATTATTTTGTGACAACCCGCCATTTGAATTGAAAATGTTCTATCTATAATAAGCAAAATGAATTTGAGTAATAAATTCGTTTGATTCCGCTAGGTTAGCTGATTACTACAAGGCGGTATGCTCAGTCTCAAACTATTCACGGAATTTTTACAAGACATATCCGCAACATTTGACCAAGATCAAGGTATCCCTGTGGACACCTTACTAATGGTATATCTGTTATTTGCAGATGACCTTGTCCTTTTTTCAGAATCTGCTGAGGGATTACAAAAACAGCTAACTGCTCTGTATCTATATGCTTCCCTTTGGCATATCATAGTAAGCATTCCTAAAACAAAAGTTCTAATCTTTAATGAGCGTTACACAAAAGTACGCGGAAGCTTCCACTATAGGGATAACATTATAGAAAAAGCTGAACAATATAAATACCTGGGTGTGGTGTATAGCTAATAAAGTGGTGAAAGAAACTTTTTCTCATCTTGCTTCCCAAGCTGGGAAAGCATTTTTTTCTCTGCGCAAACAGTCCCGTCACGGCAAGTCGGCAATTTGTCACCCACTATTGCGTTCAAGGCATTTGATTGTCAAATATTGTCCATACTAGAATATGAAAGTGATATATGGTACACAGGCGATGATGTTAACGATCTGGAAAAAAACATCTAAAATTTATTAGATCTACACTTGGAGTTGAAAAACAAACACCTACACCTGCAATATATGGGGACACGTGACGATTTCCACTTATCATCCGACAACACATAAAAGCCGTAAAATATTGGTGTAGAATTCTAAAACTATCTCAGATCCATCCAGTCAGAAATGCCTACAATATGCTTCTTGGGCTAGATGGCATTGGCTTCACAAATTGTGTTCCCGTATTCGCTCTGTCCTCCAACGAGCCGAGCTTGATCAAATTTGGGAATCGCAGAATATTGTGGATACAAATAAATTTATGATTTCATTTAAAGAATCAATTGTTAGAATATTTACACAGCAGTGGAGAGAAGATATTGAGAGTTCAAGTAAGCTGCGCACATATGCATTAATAAAAATATATTTCTGTGTTGAACCATATATCTTACACACAAGGGGGAACCATCTCATAACATCAATGGCGAGATATCGAATGAGCTCACATGATCTAAATATAGAGAGAGGACGATACAATAATCCAATCACTCCAATAAACCAGCGAATATGCACAAGGTGTGAATTGAATGAAATTGACGACGAAATACATCTTCTTCTCCACTGTAGCACTATGAATAATAAACGCAAAATCTTGTTTAACTCTGTAACTGCAACTATCAATATACAGCAGAGGAATGAAATGTTTCTACGAATTATGACATCCAGAGACATGACCTGATTACAGTGGTGAAGTCACTAGCGCAATTTATCTATGGTTGTTTTAAACAAATTAATGGTTAAAAATACTGAATATAATAAATCAAATCACCTGTCGCTATATTATCCATATTTTCATGCCTTCATGATCTGACTTGGCTATTACCACATATCAGGACGGCTGTTGCTCTCGGATTTATTATTTGGCTTTTTAGGGCCGGTCAGGGACGTTTCCGTAGCCTTTGTTATCAGACGAGGCGGGGCCTTATGGATGATTTCAGAGCTGCTAAGTCCACTGATTTAATCTATGAGGTAGGGAATGTTTTTCTATGATTGTAACTCCGAGTATGTGGTACTAACTAGGTTGTGAGTGAAATGGTTTGAAATAAACAATATAGTGAATTAAAATAAGCTGTAATGTTTTTTTGTGCGAGGGCCATTAACTAAAGGTAATAAATCACCAGTTAATTGATTAAACTTTAATGTTATTGTGTGAGTGCCATGTCCTGCGGGAATGGCGCACATAATTATTATCCATAATTGTCATTGTTATTACATCACTAAGTCTGCAACACTCGATAATATGGATGGTTCTGATGCTATACTTTGTTGGCAGTCGACGAACCACCATGTCCGACTTTTATTAGTATGTATATATTGTGTTTCGGTAGTAGTACTGTTACCCTGGTTATTACGTTGTTAAGTTTATACCAGCAAAATAAACGATTTTCTCCAGTCAGTGTGCGAGAAGGATATGTTCCTCCAATATGGAAATCTACTAACATCTCCCCACTAGCTAAGGTGAACCCGCCTTCCATCCTCGAGAAGCACATACGCCCTATTTCTCTAACACCTACTTTGGCCAAAATGATGGAATCATTCATGTGTAGCTGGGTCAGGGAGGAAGTGTCTGAATCTATTGATCCAAAACAGTACGGCTCAGTGAAGGACAACTCCAGAGTTCACGCCCTTGTTGAGCTGATACATCTTTGGCAAGAAGCTCTGGACAACCCTGGTAAGGTTCTGAGGGTGCTCTTGTTGGACTACAGCAAAGCGTTTGACTGTGTGGACCACTCGTTACTACTCACGAAGCTCGCTAACATGGGAGTTCATGATTGTGTAGTTAAGTGGTTCACTTCATTCCTCTGTGAGAGGAAACAACGGACTAAAATCGGAGATGATATCTCGGAGTGGTGTACCATCAACGCAGGAGTTCCCCAGCGCACTTTATTTGGTCCAGTAGGATTTATTGTACACATAAACGACCTGCGGACTAGACTACCACTTTATAAATATGTGGATAATAGCACCGCGTGGGAAGTATGTTCTCCATCAGCAGTTGACAGCCAGATTCAGCAGGCTGCAACTGAAGCAGTTGAATGATCAAATGACAACTTAATGTGTGCGAATTGTGATAAAACCAAAGAGCTGCTGGTGTTTTTGCGGGCGTGCCCCTCCCGATATTCCATCTATAACCATCAAAGGGAAAGCCATAAAAAGAGTCACATCGACCAAGCTACTGGGTGTGATATTAAGCGATGACTTGGCGTGTGGTCCACGCATAACGATTATACACGGCAAGGCATCACAAAGACTTTACTTTTTGCGTCTTTTGAAGCGGGCAGGTGTGGCAAGCATTCATATTGTAAGGATATACGTCTCACTTGTCCGCTCGCTGTTGGAATATGCCTGCCAAGTGTGGCACACGGGTCTTGCTGTGTCAGATTCTGACCGACTAGAAGGGATACAGAAGAGGGCAATGAAGATCGCATTCCCAGAGCTGCCATACGAATGCGCCCTCACCCGTGCCAACATCAACTCCCTACACTCCCGACGTGAAGACCTGTCTCGCCGTTTTTTTAGAGGTATGTTGTCCCCACACATACACTTCACCATCTACTGCCTCCTCCACGTTTGGTGTCTCATGATTTCAGGAAGAAGACACAATTTCCCGCACCAAGAACAAGAACAACGATATACCAACGTACGCTTATACCATATGGCCTGGCCCACTGGCAATAACTGCATGAAAAAAAATTATTGTTTTAAACTATTTATATTATAAACATGTCTAATTTATTACACTTTTACACTGTTTATGTTTTAATAATACGTCAATCATATTAATATTAACTATTACTATTTATTACTATTTTAATATTGACTATTACTATTTATTACTTTTTATATATAACTTTATCACTTTTACCATCGCATGCTATGTTGTAATGTGATTCAACTTTTAGTTGCCAATAAAGGTTATTATTATTATTACCACCAGTCAATATCAGGGAATCTCCGAGCTCATAGCGACTGTGCTTGCATGGTCACATGGCTCGGAGCTACCTGTTTCGCGGATTGGCACATTGGTTGTACCTGCATGATAACCGCCATTATTACTGTTACTAGTTGTTAACAGTAACTAGTTGTTAAGCGACTGTGCTTACATTGCCACATTTATTGTACTGCTTTATAATATATTTGTTTTTTAAAATGATAGACCCCCATGTTATCTTGGCAATGCCTTTTAATTTTATTTTTAGAAGTAGTCATTTACATTACCGAAATACCCAGTTTTTATTATGGCAATGCCACTTAACATGATTTTAGTTGTTTGTCATACCATGTATATTGTCATATAAGATTTTAACAAACTAACATTTTTGTATATACATGTACATATATCTCTCTTATTACTATGACAAATACGTCTGTAATGACTTTTATTTCTGTCAATATATTATCTGTCTGTCTATCTGACTACATTCATATTTTGTCTTCTCCTTTTGTTTGTATCCCTCAAGAACAGCATCGTCTGATCATCTACCATCACGTTTCCGGTGTTATTTCTTCGGGTCTACCTCAGAACAGCCTAATGGTAGTTTAACCCTTAGAGCACTGAGCCAAGAAAATTAAATTTTCAGCCACTTGAAGTTGTGTCTAGCTAACGCGATCCACAACTTCAAGTGACTAAAAATTAGTTTAATTTGCAAAATCTAGGTTGAAATGTATATGATTATCACAGATTTGAGACATATTTCATTTTTAAAACCCGGTTATACAAGACAACTAAAACATGAGAAAACAATACTATAGATCAGTGTGCTAAGGGTTAATATGTCCTGGTATAGTCCTGTAAATCCGGTCAAGACAAATAGGCCTAACCATCAACTCACTCTTTCGTCAATTCAACCAGCTAGACATATCAGCCATCTTTAGCGGTGATATCACAAGAAACGAATGTATTTATGCTAGCAATCATTTTACATGAGAAATTGATATGATCAACCCATGTTTTCTTAGCATTATGATATAATTAAGTAGTAATATAAAATTTCACATTAATACATAATGGCACGTGAATTCATAACTTGTATGAGATTTTCATAGATTACAACAATGTCACAATATTGATGATATTTATTGAATCATCATTAATAGCTTTCGGCAGAGCGATCTACCATATTGCAATGAAGCATACCTAGATTAACATATGCTAAAAGCAATGAAGGCTATATATTTTGCAAATAATATTATTTTGACTGACGAATAAATATAAGTAAACAATTGGTCATTTATTGTTGATGATGTTGATAGGGGGTGGCAATAAAGTCATTCCTCGGTGACCCCATGCATTGATGATGACTAGCAGGAGAAATGGACTATTAAGGATCCTCTCTGTAAACTGGACAAATATATCGTCTCTCTGGCTGGACTATCTTTATAAAATGCCTGACCAAACCACTCCTCCACTGGTAGTCGTCATACAATGCCTGACCAAGCCACTCCTCCACATACGGCCTTTAAGGGAAAATTTACACTTTTTTGTATATGATTTCGCGATAATAATAAATACAATTTTAAAACATAAGCACAGACAGTGACATATTTTGGCCTACACATGATGTACTGCACACCCCCTCCCCCACCCCGCTATGCTATTCAACACTAAACTAGAATGGTCTAGTTTTTTTTGTAAACAAAAAACTGGAGATGTCTCCCCTCCAGCAGCTTAAAGGTTGATAGCTAATACCCAGCAAGCACTGGTCATTTACCCAATGCTGTTTCAATGTTGGGCCAGCGGCGAAGATGGTCAGCCAACATTGAAACAGCATTATGTGAATAATGTAAATGCTGGATAGCTAAGTGGACCCCTATCATGCAGCTGCCAAGTGCCTACCACACTATGCCCAGCAAACACGACATGTCAACCCAATGCCGGTTCAAAGCTGGTCCAACATCGCCGGCTCTGGCCATCAACCATTCAACACTGGACAGTGCTTTCTGTTGGCGGTGGTGTGTCGACAGAGTACGAACTGACACCAATCCAATGTCTGTTAAATGTTGGGCCAGCATCGCAGGTGCTGGGCAGTATCCATTCAGCCCCAGTCAGTACTTCATGGTAGCGATACCAGTACGATGCTTTGAACCAAAGCTGGGTTAATGTTGGCCCGCTGTCTGTGACGCTGGCCCACATTCAGCGTGGCGCCAAACACGACACGGTAACCCAATACTGGACTAATGTTGTGTCAGCGTCGTAGACGGTGGGCCAACATTATCCCAACATTGGGTCAACGTCTCGTGTTTGACCCCCCCCCCCCCGCAGGATAGAAAGTGCTGGGGAGAAAGAATGGGAGACAAACACAGACTGAGACAGACTGAGCGGACAGAGGTAAAGCAATATGTCCCCACCTCTGTGTTTAGAGGGAAGAAATAATTAAATGCTACATAGGCCCACACCCCTACTTTATGGCCCATAGGCTAATAATCTACATTCATACAAATTATTTCAATATTCTAAAATTCATAATGTCAGAGTTGCAGCAGGATGTGAAATTAGACAGATTATACGTAATCAGTTGAGAGTATACCTCTATCTCTCATAGGAATGACATATGGGAGACTACATAAGGTCTCTACTCTCAGTAGAGCCTCTCCACCAGATGTGGCATACATTTCTACTTTCTGTGCTTCATCGATCACCGTCGGTGGTCCCAATAGTAGTAGGGAGATGAGTCAAAAGGGCATGATAGTAGTATAAATGTTTCTACATTTTTATTCTTACTAGTACCAGGCCTAGATGTAGGCCCTGCCTGAGGCCCATGCATCCCACTAAGAATCCTAAAATTATTATTATCTTAACATTCTTTGATTAGAAAAGTTAAGATTTATCTTAGCTTTTCTAATGGAAATGAGAGAAAGTGAATACAATCTTAATTTTAAGATTCATAGTGGGAGCATGTATGAAGCTCGTAAAGAAGAATACTTTTTATTTATATATATAACGAGCATTTTAAATCGAGCTTGGCAATCATTCTCCGCTTGGTTAAGACAGAGCTAACAAACATTGCGCTGGTGGATAATCTATACTATACTGTTGATAAGTGTGCGAAAAAGAAATCCATTCTGTTGTTATTTCCTGGATATGTTTCTCGTTGCAGGTGATCCAGAGACAAACCACCCAATGTTGGTACAATGTTGGCCCAGCGTCTAGCAAGCTGGCCGAACATTGTACCAACGTTAAGTAAACGTCATGTGTTTTCTGGGGTACCTCTCTGGCAGCTGATCGATACAGACGGCCCCCGACAACCCCCCCTGACCACTGACCCAAATAAACCTGTTACCCAGAGTCTTCTTTTTCTCCTTGGACAACGGTCCACCAGGTCTTGATGGCTCTGACCTGCTGCCTCAATAGAAACGTTTACACGGCGACGGCTATCCATTGGGCAAATAATTTTTACGTTGGGCCAACATGTTGCCGGCATTGAGACAAGTATCATATGATGAAGCGTCTCTTCTCATTGCTTATACACCTGATTTAACCTATGTAAACAAGGCCGGGACTTGGTCCAAATTCTCTGGCGTTGGCTCAACTTCCTGACATTGCTGGTGCAATATTTCCCGTTGACGGGGAGATATACATAAGCTCGGCATGGGTATTCTGGGCATGGGTGGATTTCGCATGAAAGGGAAACTGGGTGGACTGGCCGATTTTTTCCTTCAAGTCTGTACAACATAGGTGGTGCACGCTTAGTGGTGCCACAAGTCTTCTTCACCAGTTACGATAAATCGTAGACTTCGGATTGGTTGTGATGGCCTTCTCGACCAATCCGAAGTCTACGATTTATCGTAACTTGTAAAAGCATAATAGACCCTGGACTGGACGTGAGTGATCGCATACCAATCGTCATAAAGCACGACCACTCACTCGACCAAAGTGTCCAGTGACTCGACCAGTTCTACGATTTATAGAAGAGTAGTTGGTTAACGATCGCATAAGATAAACTAGTGAAATAACCGTGTCCGATTGGTGCTCCAACAACATGAGACCCATTTGCGAATTTAAAGCGCAGGTCCGAAGTTTTGATCGGCTCAAAAATTTGTTGCGACCGGCTTTTGCTCTTTCGATAACTCAGACCGACGATCGCATCGAGGTTGCATCAAGGTTGCAACATGGTCACCAGCTATATAGGTATGACTGGGTCTTAAGTGATGTTGTAGATGTGTGTGTTTGCAGATTATACCTAATTTGCTCATTTCCTAATGTCCAAAATTCTACTAGTAACAACAACAAATAAGAGGCTTTCCACTGGGTACACGACGTTTTTGCGAACGTCGCAACAACGTCGTGTGTCCAGTGGGTTGTACTATTCTATTCATATAAGAATATAGTATAGGCCTATACATATAACGCTGACTTCACTGTATAATTATTAGGCTATAATACTGCTCAAATAATAAACAATAATAGGCCTATACATAGTTTCCTATAAAGATTGTACTGAAAAATGTATAATCGTGACTGATCTTAGAGCTCTCAAATACACACAGGCAATTTGGTTGTAATGCTATCTTTGAAATCAGCAGATATGGCTCTGTTGGTGACGTGTTCCAGGAATGGGAAGCGGAGCGGATTATGCGGGTACCGGGTGGGATGAAGACATTAGAAGATCAAATGGACAGCGCCCTGTCACAAAGATCAAGATCCAGGAGGGACGTCTAAAAAATAGCGCTCGGGAAGTGTGGCGCACAGGCAATTTCCCCCGGCAATCTGGTTGTCCATCAATAAGAAGAGGGCCCACCCCCCGGCCAGGGATCACATGCGTAAGGGGACCCGCAATCAAGCCCGCAAAACACTGGTTTAACGCTGGCTCGGCGTCGTGAGACGCCGGGCCAGCGTTAAACCAGTGTTTTGAGAGTGGTCCTAGTATCGCTATCACACTGCTCATCTCCTTCTCAGACTTGACGCGCCGCTGGCCAACCTTTTAGGACACTTTCCCGCCCAGAGGGAGTGATAACGAGATGCCGCATTTTTTCTTTCTCCATTCTCCGCAGACAGGGTAAAATTAAGCTTCTCTGATACTTCTTCTGCTTAGACATTTTTTATGATTGCTATAATGAGTTTTGTGACCCATGCAAACATTGGTTGCGACCTGTGTTCGCTGAGTTGGGTGAATGAGTGTTGACTGTATGTAGCTTAAAGGGACAGTCCCAGGCTATAATCATCAAAAAAATCGATGATTTTAGTTTGGCTTCTTAATATGACCATATGATGTAAACATGTCCATAGACCAGAACTGCAAAAGTTTTTAAATTTTTGTGCTGCGCATTTATCAGTTAGCATAAATAGGCATAAACAGACGAAATTCCTGATCTCCTATTTTTGACAACCATGTCAAAAATAAGAAATACGGGAATTTCGTCTCTATATCTAGCCCAACTGATAAATGCGCAGCACGTAAATTTTATTTTTTTGCAGTTCTAGCCTATGGACATGTTTACATCATATAGTCTGTAGACTGTGTAAGATCAGCTAGTGGAAGAGGAAGCTACAGTGTAACAATGATAACACTCTACCAGACCTCAGTTATGGTCTCATACGTCTAGGCTTATAGTTGATCATCGACCCCTACAACGCTGCATTATGTCTGTTTAAACCATGGAGACTAAAGGGTTTTTTTCATTGAAATCATCACAAATATATTGGTTTGTTCTTTCCGGTTCATTTGAGTACCAATGGTATTGGTCACGAGACTATAAATATTTTATTTCTTTAAGTGCGGGGATCGTCTTTATACGTCAGAATCAGACGTCTACAGACGTCAGATTCTGACGTATAAAGACGGTCCCCGCACTGAAAGGGTTAAGGGTTGGGGCTGGTCGTAGCTGCTCGTAGTGCTGTAGTGAACATAACGGCTATACTAGGGTAACAATCTTTATAGTAGTCAAATGCGGTCAGGTATACCCCCAAACTACGGTACTGACTTGACGTTTAATACCTCGGTCACAACGACCAGTACGAATGCCGTACCAACGCCGTACCTATTTCTGGCGGGCTTCGCAAGGCAGTCATAAGAAAAAAACCTTCGTATTCCGCTCGTATAAGTTCACAGAAAGGTTTTGGAAATGTCTGAAAACTCCACAAACGCACCAAACCCACTCGTCGTAGGGTTATTGTACGATCACCATTATTCCTTTATTTTATTTATATTCCTACAATGCATGTCGCAATCTTAAGTGTGCAATACACATTATTATGTTGTTTAATGTTCGGCTAGCGTCGCAGACAGTGGGCCAACATTAAACATAAAAAGCTAGCTCATTTCGTCGCCTCGGAGCTAAATGATCCTATCTGTCACTCTTACGAGTGTCAGATAGGATCCTTTAGCTCCGAGGCGACGATTTGTAGTGTTTGTACATAAATTAAGGTGGTCGTGAGGTGGCAGTAAAATAGTAAATAGAGATTCGTACAGATCTATTAGTGGTACGAACCTTTGTGATCTGAGGCTTAATTTCGGCTCATCATACTACGTCCAACCCGACTCCCAATAAATTTATTTAGTGACTCTAAATGTGACACTAGTTTTACATTTTGCAGACCATGATTAGAACGCGGGTCTCATTGGTCTACATTCCAGTACACATCATTGGTATATTTACCAGTGATCTAGGTACAAATTTAGGTATACAAACACTACAAATGACTGTGTCCCTATTTTTAATATTGAGTTTTTCCTCTTCTCCAAATTTAATATCAAAAATGTGTTTTTGTTAGCTCAAAACACGGAACGCATCAACAGAAACTAACTGAAGCGTTTAATACAATGATGGATTAGACGTCTTAGGTGCACTGTCAAAATATTTTTATTGATGACCAAATTCTCCCAACGAATCCCAGCAAACACAAGACATTGAGCCTTTGTTTGTTTAATGTTGGCCCACCGTCTGCGACGCTAGCCTAACATTAAACAAACATAGGTTCAATGTCTTGTGTTTTCGGGGATGTCACATACTTTGCCAGTGATAAACTATCCCTTCAGGTGTGCTCCATCGGGTTCACGGAGGTATCTTCTTCCAACAACCACGCAGTATAATGGTTGTTCTGGTGTTATGCCGCCATTGCAGACGGGCAGGAGGCCCGGGGCAGAAGACGACAGAGAACATGTAGACGTAAAGCCCACTCTGCAAGTTGTCACTGGGCCACATCTAGTATGCGTCCACTGATCTAATTAACAATGTATTTACCGAGTCAGAACCAGTAAACGTGCACGCCTGATGCTGCATCTTACCACTTTACACTGGTCACCCTAAATGGATTCTTAAAAGGCCAGGCGGTGAAAAAGTCAGAAGGGACAAATTGGAAGCGAGGTGGAATCGAATTTGAATTTGGAATGTCGTCTGTCTGTCAGAACAAATAATATAAAAGGTTACATTCCTTTTCTTGGTCATTATTTAGAATGTTGACCATTCTGCGTATTTTCTTACATATTTTGGATCGCAAAATACTTAGTGATATCGTAATGGAAAAATTGTATGAATAATACGCATAAATGACATGTCTACAGACAACACAGTATATTTCAAGGGATATGCAGGTTTATATTCCTTTATGATCAGTGATGATACAATAAATGTATACGAATTACCACAAATAAACATTTAGAGTCATTTATAGCCTGTAGCAATTTATATTCATCAGCTGGCAAATCATTTCCATTTACAATTAAATTAGCTGGGTCTACTGTAAAGGAGGCTATTTGTAATTCTTGTCATTGGCGAATCATTACTGTCTTGACATTGAGCGAGAAAAGGCAATTACAGGCAGCAGTAGACAAGCACATGACTCAACGAATGTTTGGCTGCGAAAAACAGTCTGTCAAGAACAGCCCACTCGATCTGAATAACGATACATGCTTTATATCCCCTTAATATTATCATAGATTAACTATTCCCAATCAGTTTATCCACATACTTAATATCCCCCTTCATATTCCCCAACATATTTTCAGTATTATGTAGATGGCTGCATGATATTATAGTAAGGTGTATAAGATAAAGCCCGAGTAGCTCTACATTCTTAGCTGTGGAAAAGGTCGAGGGCAAAGGCCGAAGCCTTTTCCACAGCTAGGCCTAAACATGTAGAGCTCTGAGGGTTTTAACTGACTTAAAACACATCTGACCATAATAAGGATCCCTCATAATCAACAGCTCGGTCACAACTGACTGATTATTGCACCATAGGCCTACCATGATACTTGATCAACAATAACTCTCCATTCCCGGCTTAGAATGTAGTGGTCGAACAAAGAAAATAATGTAGTGGTGTGTTTTAAGTCAGTTAAAACCCTCGAAGCTCTACTTTCTTAGCTTTGAAAAGATCCTCGGCCTTCGGCCTCTGCCTTTTTCAAAGCTGAGAATGTAGAGCTCATCGGGCTTTATCCTATAATTGAATAAATGAACCGACCGACCGACCGACCGACCGACCGACCGACCGACCGACCGACCGACCGACCGACCGACCGACCGACCGACCGACCGACCGACCGACCGACCGACCGACCGACCGACCGACCGACCGACCGACCGACCGACCGACCGACCGACCGACCGACCGACCGACCGACCGACCGACCGACCGACCGACCGACCGACCGACCGACCGACCGACCGACCGACCGACCGACCGACCGACCGACCGACCGACCGACCGACCGACCGACCGACCGACCGACCGACCGACCGACCGACCGACCGACTGAATCTGAACAAGTGGGCAGAAAAAAACCCATTTTGTTTCATTGTTGTTTATGTTTATTTGACTTCCAGTTAAAAACATGCAAAAATGGTACATTATCATTATTATTAATTGAGTATTTTTTTCAACATGTTAATAACTTTGGTTGACGGGAACAGGTCGAGACGACCTCTACAATGCCTGTGAACCATATTAGTGAATTAAAACTATGTAACACAATAATATGACAGTATAATATAAGCCAACTGTTCACTGGCTATAAGTGTTGCCATAATTATCATGTAAGGCAACGTGATATCCAGTGTTTAAAATAGCAATGTTTTTGTGTACATGCTATTTTAAAAATGTACATAATATAGATTATAAATTTTGCGATATGTACACATAAAATAAAATAACCGACAATTGTCTGTCATCTGTTTCCCGCACCAAAACCAGAGATAAAATAGCTACACTGTGCTCTACACCGTGTAGCAAAAAAGGACACCCTGGAAAGCGTAGAAACCCAATTAAAACCTCTAAATGTTTTAGTTGTTTATTATATAAAAGGACTTACAACTACGGTATGTGTAAAGAAAAATAGTAAAAACGTATGGCACTCTTAATCCTAATATAGGCCTACATACATCCCTAAATAAAGTAATACTATTAACCAAGAATGCATCTACTGACGTCAGCTTGTATGGCCGTCGCGCAGCCGA
Source organism: Flabesymbios commensalis (assembly GCA_964017125.1). Taxonomy (NCBI): domain Eukaryota; kingdom Metazoa; phylum Annelida; class Polychaeta; order Terebellida; family Flabelligeridae; genus Flabesymbios; species Flabesymbios commensalis. The sequence continues at coordinate 73,044,472 of OZ024904.1, forward strand.
AATATGTTGGATAGTACCACATTATGCAATATTAGACTGGAAGAAAAACAATCCCAGACTCAAGGAGTAAATCAGTTGATTAGAGATCTTTGAAATTCAGCGTAAGGACCCACCTCTTTTGAAAACAAAGGCGACGGAAACTAAGTACAAACCCGCAAGCTAAGAACAAACCCGCAAGCTCTGACATGACAGGCATACAGCGCAACCACTACACCAGGGCCCCCACCGTATACTTGTTGGATAATACAGTAAGCATGGTAAGCTGAGATTCAAAGCTGAGGTTCTGTCCACAGTCGAGACATGATGTAGCGTCAGTGGCTAATTTTCCCATCAACTGCAGAATCAACCAATGGCCCCTTAAGTAGTGAGGCTTGAAATTGCTATGGTGGTTTTTGCAGGATCTGGAATTACAAGTAGCGGCATACACCGCAGGCAACCGGTGCATGCACTAACATTACAGAAGGACTACACGGATTGGTAAGCGGACCGCTCCCCACATGTAAATGTAGATTTCGTGTAGGCCTATACAAACTATGGTGAACCATTATGTATTCACACACCAATTCATTTATATACTAGTATTTAACCCTTTCAATCCTGAATTTACCATAGTCATCTTCATCCACTACAAACCGCGAATTGCTGCCGCAATTCTCGACTTGTAGTGGATGAAGATGACTTGATATGGTATGAAAATTAAAGAACATTACCACGTATTATTGGTAAACCAGTTTCATGGAAATTTTCGTTCTGAAACCCTCAGCTGTAGGAAAATTAAGTGTGTTTTCAGGGATGTAAAATGATGCTTTAATGCATCGTGGGGGCTTAAAGGGATAAGTGTAAGCATTCTGTAGCACACGTTTGCAAATTTTAATAAAGGAATAATCTCACATAAATTCAATTAACCCTTAAAACGATGAAATATTGTTGTTTAAACCATGGAAACCAAAGGATTTTTTTCAATTTCAAATCATCATAAATGTCTCAGTCAGCTCTTTCTGCTTCATTTGAATACCTATGTTATGGGTCTACAGCCATTATAATTATTTCCATTCTTTCAGTGCAGGATCGTCTTTATACGTCAGAATCTGGCGTCTACAGACGTCAGATTCTGATGTATAAAGACGGACGCCGAGATGAAAGGGTTAAGGAACACAGTACCACGAACTCACTGATTAGTTGTAAACATGGCCAACATATGGTTACTTGATAAATCATAAGGATTATATTTTATTTATGTTCAGGTTGTCCTGTTAAATGCACCGGCAGAACAAATATCATTAACAGTACGGTATTCCGTTCACATTATGTCACATTCTCTCTGGAATCAAATTTGGATAATGTTAGGTTTACTTCTGGCAACCATGTCTAAACGGGACAAACACATTCTCCTTGTTAAATTACCTAACAATACATCTCACAAAATGGAGCAGCATTGACAAGGAATGCTAGTGATGGACACGACAACGTCTTGCATTGAGTAATCAACGCTCTCGTTGAATCAGAAACAATGCAACGCTGTGAAGACACCAGCAATCCTACCCAGCAGACACAAGACGTTGGATCAATGTTGGTTTAACGTTGGTCCAGCGTCGTAGACGCTGGACCAACATTATCCAACATTGATTCAACGTCTAGTAGTCGGCATAGTGACTGGCAAATCATTAGCAAAGGTTGACACGTGTTGCCGCTGCCAATAGTAAATACTGCCGCAGACAGTATATTTGAACTGTGAGTGCCTTATTCATATATTCAGAGGCCTCCAATTACTAAATACGCCCCCTTCAGATAATAAAAAATACATCATCTGGATTATGTTTGTAATAAATATTGGGATGTGAATCACGTAAATGGTGTGGACAATTGTTGTGTTTGTCAAGGCGTAATCACATCATAGTGAAACAAGCATAATTACCAAGGTCCTTTATTTAGGCTTATATACCAAACTGTATGTTTTGCTCAAAACTTGCTGAAACATCTACCGACCATGACTAAACTGCAAAACACGCGAACGCGAGAGCGAACGCGAGAGCGAATTTATGAAAGCGACGGGTGACGCGACGACAGATTCGAAATTCGCCCGACTGTCTCCAAACCAGCTCCAAAATCAACGCGAAAAGTGAGGCTTTTTTCCCTGTTCCAAGGCCATACTTTCGCGCTGGTATGTTTTGGCGATGATGAAATAATGGGTTTAATAATAACAACGCGACATGGCGTTGGTATGTTTTCGCTTAATTAGTGCAGTCAGCTGTACACAGAAGCGACTGTGAATTATTACCCCTTTAGCCGCCAAATTATTCAATTTGAATTTTCACCCACTTGAAGTTGTGTCTCGCTGACGCGAACCACATCTTCAAGTGAGTGAAAATTACTCAGATTTGACAAAATGCAGCTCAACTGTTCTAAAATCTTGCTGATTGATGTCACATTTTATCTTTAACATGTTTAAAAGGTGGTACTCAATGTGCTAATAAAAATGAAAACCTGAATATATTCGGCACCGGCGGTTAAAGAGTTAATGGTACCCGATATGAGGCAACAACGTCCTAAGAATATTGAACTTTTATGCCATGGTCCCATCTGATTTTTAAAGAGTCCCGATGCTTTTGCGATGCTAGAAAGAGCATCTCAGTGTCATCGTCACTGCTGCGTGTCAGTAGCTCGGCGAATGATCAGCGATGTATGCGACTAAACGCTGAGGCAGCTCGTTATCTATATTTTGTCGCCAATAACCAACGCACGCAATGTATTGACGAACATTTGGCTTGGTAAATCAAGCGACAATACTTCGCCAATACATCACGGCGATATCGTTATAACTATATTGTTATAGAATCCCCAAGTGATCACCGCCTTTCAAAATATATCGGTAGGCTTAACTGTTATCAGATTATCGAATTCATCGCCGACTTCTCGCCGAATCATCGATCATGCTATATTAATGAATGGTTCGCCAAGAGATCGTGTACTGTGTTTTCTCATGGAATGACACGTTCCCCACTGCGCACACGACGTACACGTAGTTGCGACGTTGAATTAACGTCATTGGCGTTGATTCAACGTCGCAACAACGTCGTGTGCTCAGTGGGTCGATGTAGGCACTAACAGAGCATGTTTTGTAATCGTGGGTCCAAAAACTGGTCCCCGTCGTATGATTCCATCGTAGTCATCATAAACTGATAACAGGACAAAAAGATTCGTGCATAAATGAGATGTCCGAGCTTAATCCACGAGGGCCGTACATCAATATAGACATGATAAGCCAAATTAGAATTTGTGCGCACGTTTACAACGAAGATATGAATGTATGGATTTACGTTGACCAGCCTTGTATGGTAAAGTCACCATAGGGTATAATGTTAACTCTACTCACTGTTGAAATATGAACCGTTTCCTTAAAAAAAGTGTCGTAATTTGTGTAAGTTGTACAGATACGATGGCGAGGATGACAGATTGTGGTCAATGTGTGAGGTCAGACTGACCAATATCTGACCTTGAATCGATAGGCCCTACCCACTGGACACACGACGTTGTTGCGACGTTGAATCAACGTCAGACGTTGAATCAACGTCATTGACTTTGATTCAACGTCGCAACAACGTCGTGTGCCCAGTGGGTACAGAATAGATTGTGATTTGCACTGATTACCAGAAAGTTATTGATTTTACGGAGAATATTGTGAATTGGTTGTTACTCTAGTAAGAATGCGCCAAGTCACATGATAGCCATTGCAAAGAAAAAACGATTTACACCGATGGATGCCTATGCAAACTATACATGAAAAAGGTAGGCTACAAGATTAATATTCCCCCTCCACCATGCCTCTGATCTCTATACTTGCAGTTTTTTTATAAGCAACATTTTTTTTTAATACTAAAATATATAAAAATAATAAAAATAATTATGAGGATACGTGCAGGTATGGCAATATAATTTAAAAGCAGCAACAAAATCCTAACATTAAATTACATTACATCATGTTAATTACTTGAGCTGATCATAGTCATAGATACTAATTAATGATATATATTGATATTTACGGCTTTTGATTTAATCATTATGTACGCCACTTCATGATGCTCCGTAAATGAGAGAAAAGCCCTCGTTTCCCCTCATCAGACATGGGGGGGGGGGGGATATGTTGTGCCTACTGTAAACGAGGCTATTTGTTATTCCTGTCATTGGCGAATCATTACTGTGCTGACATTCACGGAGTGAAGCCAATTACAGGCAGCGGTACACATGCATAACAATCATCAACTGGCTATCTGAAGAAAGTCAAACCAATCTGTCTATTTTTTCCTCATACAGGATGAATAATGCATCCGCTCCAATAGTTTTCTATTGTGTTATTCTCCATCCTAGCCACTTGCATAATATATTTACGTTTGTTCAGCTAATCTGTTAATTATGACGTGTAAATAAAATGAAATGAATGACCACCTTTGTGCACATGTGGGCTAAACTTGGCCAGGAAAACCTCTTGAGGTTGTTGATATGAGTCAGATGACACTGCCCTCCAGACACAGTCGAGCCCTGGCGGTCTGAGACCGAGCACGCTACCTCTCGGTCACGGAGGTTCCCCACAATATTGAATCTTTACAAATGAGTGGGGAAGAAACATTTTGTTTTTTTGAAACTTGAATGCCAGAGCGGGGTTCGAACCTACTTTAACCACTGCACCATAGCCTTATTATGACGTATAATAAAGAGCTGAATAGAGGGCAAAAAAATAGGATATACATAAGACATATGTGATGGAACATTTATATCATGGCGCTACGAAATAAATGAAAACTTCAACAGCAACGTAAAAGCATGAAAATAACCATTTTACCGCCAGTCACGACTATAGTCGTTTTTAGAATTGTTTTATTGCCAGTACAGGGTACATCACATTTATTGGGAATGAAATGAGTGTTTAAACTTCAAGATTTACAAAATGTGTGGTCTCAAATCAAACAAATATGAGTTATGTTCACCCGCTCGAAGTTGTGGGTCGCGGTAGCGAGACACAACTTCAAGTGTGTGAAAAATTAAATAAGATAACCTAGCGAGGAAAGGGTAAACTTGTGAGTGAAAACCCATGGGCAGATAGGAACAGACGCTGTTTCTTGTGGCAATTGTAAATATTGCAGCAGACATTATTGTTTGAGTGTGAATCACAAAGCCGAGCTTCTATTTACCACAGATGACCTGGAATTGTAAACACTCCATCCAGAGAATTTCTTGAATAAATACTGTGACTTAAAACATCTTAGAATGAGTGAGTGAGTGAGTGAGTGAGTGAGTGAGTGAGTGAGTGAGTGAGTGAGTGAGTGAGTGAGTGAGTGAGTGAGTGAGTGAGTGAGTGAGTGAGTGAGTGAGTGAGTGAGTGAGTGAGTGAGTGAGTGAGTGAGTGAGTGAGTGAGTGAGTGAGTGAGTGAGTGAGTGAGTGAGTGAGTGAGTGAGTGAGTGAGTGAGTGAGTGAGTGAGTGAGTGAGTGAGTGAGTGAGTGAGTGAGTGAGTGAGTGAGTGAGTGAGTGAGTGAGTGAGTGAGTGAGTGAGTGAGTGAGTGAGTGAGTGAGTGAGTGAGTGAGTGAGTGAGTGAGTGAGTGAGTGAGTGAGTGAGTGAGTGAGTGAGTGAGTGAGTGAGTGAGTGAGTGAGTGATCATTTACTTCACGAAGGGGACTACTTTATTTTACCAATAAAACCTTGTTGATGAATCCTGACTAAAACTAGATGGCGGGCCCGTCCCTTTGAGAGGTGCATGTGGTACTTCTTTATATTGGTCCGGCTTTTTATGCCACTGTTAAATGGTATTGACAAATCCAAGTGGAGCATGAGCAGTCCCATATAGCTCCCTGCAGACACGAGACGTTAGCACAATGTTGGCTCACTGTTGGCTCAGCGTGGCCCAGCTGTAAACCAACATTGGGCCAACGTATCGTGTTTGCTGAGAGGCGTCCGGAATGTGGTTCTGTCTAGTGGTGGCATATTTTAGATTTTATTTCCCTGGTATGGCATTAAAGAGATCAAAAATCAATCACGTGTATTGACTGGATATCCACGCACAGCGGTTCACTGCTCACGGCGCGACAAAACACACATATATACTTTTGGCCAACAGAGTAAATTGAACTATATCACCAGTTTATGAAACATTGAATTACACTTATTTTAACCAGGCCGAATAATGAATTACAAAAAAAATCATTGTGCTGAAAATAGGTTTTTGGTATTGTAAAAAGAAAATATCTCAATTAACAGTCTTTTTTTTATGTTGAAGGTTTTTACTTTAGTGGATCACTTGAATTGTAAAGTAACTGTCAACGCACAGTGTTTGAAATGTATTTTTCGATATGTCGTTTAATGTTGACAATCTACTCCAACGTATTTGTTAGTCTGATAGCTTAAATATTTTTTATTATTATTTATTTATTTGGCTTGATGCATACAATACATATCAGTTACAAAATTATAGTAGCATGACATATATACTGTAAAAATGTATGGACGGGATGTCACTATAGGTAACCAACACCCAATGCGTCTGACATCCATACAATTAAATACATCTATGCTTAAAAATTATATTATATAAATTAGTAAAAAAATATGATAATAAGCATATAGAAATATATATCCAAGTCTAAAGGCTGTTTAAAATGTTTTACATTATTTTAGTAAAAATGGTTTTCCTATCGTTTCTCAAAAGTCAACGATGAAGCATACTTAAAATTAAACTGTGTTTATCGTGAAAATACCAATAAATACAAAGAAATTAAATGAAACAATATATCAGTGATATAGTAGTATTTTCTTAGCAAGAACTTGACCAAGTGTTTGTTTAATCTTGGTGCATCGCTTACGACATGGGCCCAACATTAAACAAGTTGCCGGCTATTAAAATAAGATGGCAGCTGACACTTCACTTTGTCAAACCAGCCAGGTTTTCAGATTACACTTTGATTTTTAACATGCGCAACTTCTGTGCCGCGCCGCGAAAAGAATACTGAGCGATGGAGAAATAATCTGATTTTTATGATTCAGATCGGTCCGCTGGTGTGTGATGTTGTACTTAAATATCGGTCTATCATACGGCGCTGGGAATACAGGGTGGCGTATAGAGCGTACCTCTGGGTATACGCCTGGTATTGATCCAGTGTTGTTTTACTGTTGGGCCAGCGTCTACGACGCTGGCCCACCATTAAAACAACATTGTGTCAACGTCTCGTGCTCACTGGGATTTACGTCTTCACATGCCTTGCTCTGCAAAGCCAAAATGCAGTATCTGCTGACTTGTAAAGTAAGCAGATACTTCCTTTCTGCTTTGAATAACAGTATAATCACACTAGTTAATGGCTCTTCACATTGTCTCATTGCAGGCCATCATCTCTGATGGTGACACCACTGAGCCAATGTTTAGTAACATCCCGTGTTTGATCGCGCGGTTCCCTCCTTGACAGAGATCAATCATTTATCAAGTTGCCACGACGATCAAGTCTCCCGCAGGAGATGGCGGCAGGCGCCAAGGAGAAGTGTGGCAATGGACGCAGAACCCAGCAAGACCAAGGTCAACTAACTGTAAACTGGGCGTGGTGCCGCACTACTGCTCTGCAATGCCAAAATGCGGTATCCGCTCACTTGTAAAGTAAGCAGATACTGCCTTTTAACTTTGCACGGCACACTGTCACTTGATTACTACGCCGTGCACATCACATCATCATTACACACAATCTCAACTCTAATGAGTCAAAGTTTACAGGTTATCTCTGTGCATATCATAATATGATACATTATAATATTATGACCTTTATTATGTACATAATAAATAGTTTATTTAATATAGAATGCATAATAAACTAGACAGACAGGCAGTCAGGGACCGCAAACCTTCGCTGGAATTAATGATCATAGGCTAATCTGGATCCTGGATCCGCATCGAAATCCCCAAAATCTAACCGATTGCATGCTCCTTGGCCTGAGACACAACACCTCTGGTAAAAAAATTCATGCAAATCCGTTCAAGTAATCCGCTGGACAGACAAACGAAAAAACTTGCACGTCCAAAAAGATACCTGTCGGATAAGATTATGATATGTGAAGTTGTTGTCAATATACAAAAAGCACAAGAATATACACAAACAAAGATCATAGGCCTACTAATCAAAGGTAATGTGCGCGTACGGAAAGCCTTTCCCGATGTTGTGTCGCCGCTATATTTAGCAAGGGTAACAATGTGTATATAATTATGTTATTAACAGTTACACTTTCAGGTTATTACGTTCATGGCACGTGTGGTTTGACTGTTTATCAGCGTCAAACTTTTCAGCGCGGGGACCGACTTTAGACGTCAGGATCTGACGTCTGCAGACGTCAGATTCTGACGTCTAAATTCGATCCCCGCCGTGTAAGACTGCAAATATTTATACTGAATATAGACCCATCACATAGGCATCCAAATGAATCAGAAAGAAATAACTAAGACTTTTAAGATGATTTCGAATTGTATAAAACCCTTTGGTCTCCATGGTTTATAATTATAGAAAATATTTAACGCTGAAGGGGTAAGATAATGGCACGTACAGTTCGACTGCTTATCCATGTTAATGTTCATACAAGTCTCAATCACCGTCGTATTCCTACTCGTCGACAACAACGTTCTTTTTATCTCATTAGGTGATGAGTCCCGCATAATTGACAACGGATAACGCCGAAATATTGTTAGCCAACGACCTAAAAGCAAATGAGAGAGTTTGTGGAGATTGTACAGATGTCAAAGGTCAAGATGAAGGATTAGGGTGAGGTCAGCAATGGTCAGACTGGTCAACGTCCGACCCTGGAGTCGGACAGTGACTGTGATGCCTGATGGCAATCAGAAAATGATATATTTTGGAGAAGGCGATGTGATTACCGTGTCATTTGCTTACAATATGTGCAATATCCAGTACAGTCATCTGCCCACGCAAGGCGCGAGTCTGCGACCTCGGGAGCAGCGAGCCTTGCTGTCGGGAAGACACGTACAGTTGACACGTATCTCAACCCCTTTCCTGTTAAGATATCATATTTAAATTTCCATCCACATGAAATCCTGTCTCGCTACCGTGACCCGCAAGTGGGTGACTATAATTAAATTTATTAAATTTGAGACAAAACAATTGCAAATCTTGATGTTTAAACTGTGAAAAAGGCTTCGGCCTTCGGCCTCAGCCTTTTCCACAGCTAAGAATGTTCCTCGGGCTTTATCCTATACGTATTCCCAAACCGATAGGATGAGCGAATTCAAAACGAACAAATAATTTTATTTTTATAATTTGAAACCCGCTCATTATTAAAAACAATGGCCGGATTTCATACCGAACTGATAATTATAATATTTTTTGCTGTTAACATGTTAACACGCCTCATTTAAATGACAGGAGATATCATTATTGACGCTAAATGTTGTATTGCTTCATTTGCAGGACTTGACAATTACCGTCTCCCTGATCTGAAAAAAATGTTGTTGTAATACAAAAAATGCAAAGACATTGCTTCACAAAATGTACACATTTTACAAATTCGCTGACTTGTGACCGAGCGGTTTAGCTCGTATAGCTATGTATTTATTTATAAAATTCAAGACAAACAATCTCGATTTAATTCTATTTTAGTGTTATATCTAATCATAGCAGGCATGAGTTAGCTGCCGTGCAAACCAAACGGCAGTATCTGCTTACTTTTCAAGTGAAGAGATACTGCAGAGCATGAGAAGATGCTTCAAGTTCAGGGAGTACATACCGTAGTTGCAAAAAAACACGGACCATAATTTACTTATGAGAACATAAAAGAAGAATGAGTGCCTTTTTATGTGATCCAAATATTCATATCTCACTATCTATAAATTACTAATGAGACCTTAACCCTTTCAGTGCGGGGCACTGAAAGAATAAGCAATTTCTAATGTCCGTAGATCCATAAACAGAAAGAGCTAGCTGGGACATTTATGATGATTTCAAATTGAAAAAACCCTTTGCTCTCATTGTTTATATGAACATATTTCAGGGCTTTAAGGGTTAGGACCCATATGAGTGTCATCAAGCGTGATCAAAATAGCCATAACTCATACTGGATAGACTACATTACCGTTGAGAGCATACATAATAAAGAGCTAATTTATTTTGAACATTGCACACTAAAGTTGCAGTTTTCGGACGCTTATATTAAATGCATTAAACATGTTCAATGACAATGTTTTTGGACACATCGCTAAACATGGGATTTATCTTTATGAATATAGGCCTATCACCTTTTATGGATATTGTTTTAGGACATTCAGTCTTTAATAATGTATATGTTGATGACACTGTATCTTAAAAAAGTCGGCAATTCCATTTTAAATAATACATCACCTTTTAATGTTTTCGGGCCGGTTGCTTTTAAGTTTATTCTCGAACAGTTTATTGTCGAAGTTTTCTCTGTGGATATCGTTTTTTTAATAACTTTCAATGTGTTGTGCAACTCCTAAATCATACTTGCGGACAGTTTGCACCTGGTCCAGCGAAATTAAGACGGCCGGCCGCACAGCAATTAAACCGTCCAAGACTACAACACTATTATACAAGCAGATCTCGAGCAGCCCTTGTTTGGTTATCACATCGGCTATATTTTATTTCTTGGGGTGTTCGCGAACATCAAATCCGTTAGGAAATTATTAAGACTCGCGATGGCGCCAATCAATCAAAGCACCCAAGACTCATCTGCCTATATTTATTTCGGAAAACATAGAACATGCATACAATCTCTTGGGCAAAAAAAATATTTACGGTAATATTTCGCCGGATAATGGAAGAGTGAATAATAAATCGCGCTGGAAGTATACGCCTGTCACTGTGATGACATCAGCACATGCTGCTCGTACATGACACACCCAGCAAACACGAGACGTTGAAACAATGTTGATTTAATGTTGGTCCAGCGTTTTAGACGCTGGACCAGCATTAAATCTGCATTGTTTCAACGTCTTGAGTTTTCTGAGATATATACATACTCCAAAAGGCAGTAAATCCTTACTTGTAAAGTAAGCAGATTCTGCCATTCGGCTTTGCACGGCGGAATACGTATATTTACGTTGATGGTTGCCAGAGTGGTTTTATGGAGGCATTCCACGTTCTGGGTTTTGTCGGCGCCTCCCCCGGGTACTAACATACTTGGCGCAGAGGACGGAGGTCAGAATTCTGTTCTGCACAGCCAAAAGGCAGTATCTGCTTACTTTTCAAGTAAGCAGATATTGCCTTTTTGGCTGTGCACGCAGACATGTTTATGCACGACATCTGTGTGACAGTCGTAGCCTACAAAATGTGTGCACGCATGATCCACGATCTAAATCATACGCTGATATCCACAATGAATTTATTATGACATTGTGCTTTGTACACACTGAGCGATTATAGCTACATTAAAAAAAACCTTGGAAAGATCCATTTTTAAGCACGTATGCAACGGTACTATGCTGTTTCGGTGATTGTATAAGACTCCTGGACCCGCTTTATCGATCTCTGGCCCTGACAGAATAAGGATGATATTATTTTTTCAAACAGTTCACGGAATATGGCTCAGAATTATATTGATTTCACAGAGCACTCTTCTCAGTTAGACACGAACAGTGGACAATTGATTTTTTTTGGTAGGTTTTCTTGACAACACATTACGTGCGTGCTTTTAGAAATGATTTGTCAGTGTTTTTTTTCTGAATAGATATCCGTTCATTGCGCAGAAAGCACGATGTCGTCATAAAATCATCAGCGTAAAAAATGCTGTCTGACAGATTTCAATCGTAGATCATGGAGTACAAAATGTGTAAACAACGTGAATAACGAATAAATACGAAAACTATCCTCCTAAAATGCGAAATTGTTATTTTAAATATTTTTTGGCAGAGGTCTGTGATGTTTCAAGCGCTCTAGACTGATGTGATATGCATTGACAGCTCCTAGACGAAGGAAGTGTAACTAATTAATCTAGTAAGCTATGTAAGTTTACATAATTCACGTCAATCTATATTTCAATCATGACAATTGTCTAGAGGTTTCATTTGAATTAATTCTGCGTTTTTTTAGAGTAACATTTTTTTGTTACAATGGCAATACGTATCTATATTATCGACGATAATTTATCCCCAGCAGGTAAACCCTCACACCAGTAAATTAATTTATTTAATTTTTCACCCATTTGAAGTTGTGTCTCGCTACCGCGACCCACAACTTCAAATGGGTGAACAACTACTCATAAATATTCGTTTAATTTGAGACGAAACATTTGCAAATCTTTATGTTTCAACACTCACTTTATTCCCAATAACAATGAATTTATCGGCAAATAAAACAACTTAAAAAGACTGTAGCCCCAGTAAACACAATCAGTAAACACAATCGTATTACTATTTTGTATATGTTTCAATTGCTTAATAAAATATGTTTATACAAAAAAAAAAAAAACACAAGACGTTCACCCAATGTCGGTACAATGTTGGCCCATCGTCTACGATGCTTGCCCAACATTGTACCAGCAGTGGGTGAACGTCCCGTGTTTGCTGGGTAGCAGTTGAATTGTTAATACTTGTACATACATTTTACATTATTGTATACAATGTGCAACTAGCGTATTACTACGGTAATTTTATCTTGCATAAGTTAGTATAAGACTTCATGGCATAAATAAGTATCACAGAACAATGAGCTAAACTCATATCACGTTATCGAAAGTTGATTCTGAACAAATCTCACGTCATTAAAGATTTATTCCGAACCATACTCACATCATTGAAAATTGATTCTGAAGCCATCTCACATCATTGAAAATTGATTCTAAAAAAATTGCACATATTTGAAGATTGATTTTGAAAACATCTCACGTCATTGAAAATTGATTCTAAACCCATCTTACGTTATTGAACCCATCTCACAATCACATTATCTTAGGTTAGGACTGCTTTATGTCGTGGGGCATTGCTTGTGGGATTTAACTTGACTTCACTGCAGTTATAAATGTAATAGGTCTATAGAAAAGATTACTTTTATGTAAGCGCCTTGATCAGCAGTGCCGGAGTCGTGCGTTGTTTTTTAAGAACTGTCATAATAATAATAATAATAATAATAATAATAATAATAATAATAATAATAATAATAATAATAATAATAATAATAATAATAATAATAATAATAATAATAATAATAATAATAATAATAATAATAATAATAATAATAATAATAATAATAATAATAATAATAATAATAATAATAATAATAATAATAATAATAATAATAATAATAATAATAATAATAATAATAATAATAATAATAATAATAATAATAATAATAATAATAATAATAATAATAATAATAATATAAAAGAGTATGTATATAACATGCAGAAACAATAGGGTGCTATGCAAAATAACCATAAAAACACTAAGCAGCTCATCACGGTTTAATGGCTCATGTGAAAACTGATCAAAGTCCGTTATTACATTTTTTGTATAATTATGTCATGTTTGGAAAGTTGAATATGGAAGAAATAATATATTTAAACCAACCCTTTACAATTATTGAGAGTCACATAAATCAACAAATAATTTCGAAATTACAATTTTCACCGATGGGATATTAGGAAAATAAATGTTAAAATCCCTCATGAGCAAGTTTATGGCACGCCTATCATCACCGAAATATTACAAGGTCTTGAGACACATGGCAGTTGTTATCCTCAGTTTAGTTGTGAATTTTTATAAACAAATGAGATTCGAATTCTACGTGCTACGACAGCTGAAAAACTTGAATCTGTAAATCATACACGAATAACCACAGTGTGCGTAAGACAACTGTTGTCTGAATACTGTAGTTTTCTACAACATGCCACCAGAATGTTCACAACAGGCAGAGCTATTACTCCTAATAGATTCACTTCCCCTCCTATCTGGTGACACTGCCATCGCTGCTTGATATCAGTTTGAATTAGTGTCTCAATGAAGAGAGAGTCAGCTTGTGTCACCATCACTTGCCAGAGTGCTAATTGACAGCACCGAGGCTGAAGTTCCTTTACCATGAGGTGTCTGCTGCTCTGCAAAGCCAAAAGGCAGTATCTTCTCACTTGTAAAGTAAGCAGATACCGCCCTTTTGGCTTTGCACGGATGTATACCTGTACATGTATAACATACGAGGAGAGACGGCGATGAAGAGTCCTTCAAATTCATCCTGTCACCGTGTTATTAACCCTTTAACCGCCAAATTATTCAATTTGAATTTTCACCCACTTGAAGTTGTGTCTCGCTGACGCGATTCACAACTTCAAGTGAGTGAAAATTATTCAGATTTGACAAAATGGAAGTCAACTCTTTTCCAATCTTGCTGGTTGATGCCCCATTTTATCTTTAACATATTCAAAATGTGGCACTTAATGTGCTAATAAAAAATAAAAACCCGAATATCTGCGGCACCAGCGGGTAAAGGGTTAATACAAGACATGTAATAACCGCCGCCTCTGATAGCTGACACATTTAAAGTGACATCTCCCCTACATCTACATCCGCCTAGATATCAATAATTTGCATGTCTAATAATGGTGCTGTACCTTTTGCACGTCGTCTGAACAACATTTATCATAACGTGTCTCTGGGAAACCTGCACCAAAAGCTTGCGGTGTGTCCCCGTATTGGTTTGATGTCGGTCTAATGCCTGAGGCACATACGCCAATACAACGGCGGTGAATGGGCGTCATAACAGTTCCACCCACATTACAATAGCATTATGGACCAGCCAAATATATCAGGCAGTGTTCAGGTGTTGGTATACAATCTAAAATGATACTTGACTATATTTACATTTTGCCACTATAATTTGACTTTACGACAATGCGTTTTTCTTTAAAGGTTACTGGGAAGAAAAGCTTGTTACTATGACTGAACACTCGTACGCAACACCATCTCATGGTAGAAGCATAGAAAGTCACACAACTGGTCACTGAAACAATCCCAGCGAGGTATTTAATTGTGAATCAATATTTCACAGGACAACCTAGTAGTAAATTATGGGAGCGAATTAATAATTTCTGGGAACGAAATGTTTTAATTGGTCGTGGGAGCGAGTTAATGACGTATAACAGCACACGTTTTTATAGGTGGCTCACCACATATTAGCATCTTTCACCTTGACAATTCATTATTATAATCCCATCGTGATTATGAGTTGGTACATGCCTTCACCACTGCTCGACTGGACTATTGTAACAGCATCCTGTACAGCTTCCCCAAGAAGCTTATTCAGCGTTTACAGCGTATTCAGTATAGGATAAAGCCCGAGAAGCTCTACATTCTTAGCTGTAGAAAAGGCCGAGGCTGAAGGCCGAGGCCTTTTCCACTGCTAAGGATGTAGATATCCGAGGGTTTTTACTGACTTAAACCACATCCGACAATAATGAGGATCCTTCATAATCAACAGCGCGGTCACACCTGACTGATTATAGCACCATATGCCTACCATGATAATTGGTCTGTACTTAATCAACAATAACTCTCCATTCCCGGCTTATAATATAGTGGTCTGACAAAGAAAATAATGTAGTGGCACCGCAGCACGCCTGGTGATACGCACCAATCGAGATGATCATATAACACCAGTGCTTAAAGCATCCATTGGCTACCAGTGCAACAGCAAATCATCTTCAAGGTACTGCTATGCTGCTCACGTACAAAACAATACATGGCAGTGCGCCATCTTATGTATCCGAGTTAGTTTCAAGCTACACTCCAAGCAGAAGCGGGGCGGGGGCCCTAGGGTAGTGGTTAGCACCGCTGCCTTTCACGCCAGAGTTCGGGGTTCGGTTCCCGGTCTCGGCGGTTTCAAAGAAACAAAAATGTTTCTTCCCCATCCACGTGTGAAAGTCAGTATTGTGGGGAGCCTCCGTGACCGAGAGGTAGCGTGCTCGGCCTCAGACCGCCAGGGCTCGAATTTCGAATCCTGTGTCATCTCATTCATCTCATCATCCTCAGGAGGTTCTCCTGGCCCAGTCTAGCCTATATGTGCACAAAGGTGGCCTAAAGCCCGATTCATTTCATTTCCAAGCAGAAGCCTTCGCTCATCATCAAAAAAACCTTCTTTGTCGGCACGGAGGTATAGAGTTTTTTCAGTGCAACGCCAAAACTGTTTCAGTGCGAATCCTTAGATGTCTTCAAAAACATCTTTTCTGTAACGCCTACCTTGAATTGTGTGTAAAGCGCACAGATCACTGTATGTGCGCTATAGAAGAACTTATTATTATTATTATTAATGGGGAAATCAAAAAATCTTATGTGTGAGTCACACGAGCGCGGATCAAGCTTGATTCAACAGCGGTGTGAATCAGGCCGGACCTAGCCTGATTCATCACGGATTACTGCGGAATAGAGTGGGAAGTAACTCGATCAGGAGCTACATACTTTCTTATGACAAATGCATTTTTTAACAATAATTACTGTCATACTGTCTATTTATCATTTATAGATGATATAGACTATGTGTATTTTATGTTTTCATGTCTCTTACAACTCATTTCTGAGTGACTATTTTATTTGGAAGAGAATAAATGAATACTACTACTACAGGTAGTATCGACAGGTGGGCGACACGTATATATTGCGTATTCAACACGTAATATTATTGACACGGATTGATTTCTCAATGTCTGCTTTGACAAGGATGGGGCACGTACATGCACGTTTAGGTACGCAGAGTGCACGCGATCATTGTCGGACCCCACTGGGCACACCACGTTGTTGCGACCAAGGAGCTTGTATGGATAACCTCCTTGGTTGCGACACGTCTCGTGGTGCGGATGTCAGACGGGTGTTCCCGTATCCAACAGGGATATCAAATTATGCTCACCGATCCGATAGGGCTTCCGCGATTTTATCACGGAAAACTGCGTCAACAGGTCAACACCTTGTAGCCTACGTGTGGATTATGTATGTTGCCTTCGTACCTATCCGTGTGGCTTCCAACTTTCCGGACGGCTACGGCGAAACACGTAGGCCTACGAACGCGGTGGCGACGAAAAGCTGACTCTGATGCGACACGGATTTTCACTTCCCCTTGGTTCGGGCGAGATGTTTTAACTCATAGCAGTCTGGCCGTTTTGACATTGGATGTCTGTGTCTGTCCATTTTTGTGATTTTGATACATAGGCCCTATTCTGATACTCCTAATAGAAATTTAGAATGATGGCATATGTCTTTCCCACACACCACAGGAACACACATACAATATATAACCAGAATATTTGAATTGGCCAATGTGTTGTTGCCATGATAACCGACAGCCATTTTGAATATGCTAATAATGTAGTCAAATTTTCGGAAATTTTGCCTAAAAATGATATTTTTGTGATCCACGGAAATTCAAGAGTACAACATTATATAAATTCACATAAAATATAATAAAATACATCACTTACGGTTTGAAGAAGCATTCAATAGGCATGATAGGTCTATGCACACAGATTAATAGGGTGAATAAGTTATTAGGCCTACCATGGGTTATATCAATCTTTAATAATTATCTGAGAGGCATACTAGATTTCATATTTTGATATGACATTCCCAACTCATCTGGGAAATACCGAAAGCCTCGTATTCATCTGAGCCTGGAGTTCTACTTTAGTTCAGAAACGGTTGTGATAAATCAACCATTTATGTTCTAGGTTCCCCATGCTGTATTCATAGTCGCGCAATTTAATTGATGTCATCTAGTGAATGGGCTAACCTGGAATTTATGACGCTGGGCCCGTATTCTGGTACAAGTTACGATATATCGTAGGCTTCTGATTGGTCGAGATGGCCATCTCGACCAATCAGAAGCCTACGATATATCGTAACTTGTACGAGAATACGGGCCCAGCAGTCTAAGTTAGCATTCCAGATATTCCTCCAAATGCAAATCTCACAGTTGCTTGCCAATGTTGTTTTAATGTTGGGCCAGCGTCGCAGACGGTGGCCCAACATTAAAACAACGTTGGCTCAATTGGCCAGGGACATCACACGGATATCCCAGGCGGTAATCTAAACTTATTATCGATAAAAAAATTTGCATAAAATGTAATATTGAAAACAGATCAAGTTACTATCAGTGTGTTTTAGCTATGTGAAGAGAGCCTGATCTGTACTCACTTGCAAAGCCAAAAGGCAGTATCTGCTTACTTCACAAGTAAGCAGATACTGCCTTTTGGCTTTGCAGAGCAGTGTACACCTCTACCTCGTGTACGTACTGGTAATCTGGGGAAAAATGGCAGAGTTAATGACCGGTTCCTGTTGTCCAATGGCCTGCCCGACGAGGCGGAAGCAATGAGCCCCTTGTGTATGTCTCCTTCCTTACAGGGTCGATGGGCAGAAGTACAGTTTTGAGCTATATACAAGCTGGGCGCCCAGCAAACACGAGGCACTGAACCAATGTTGTTTTAATGTTGGGCAAGCGTCGCAGACGGTGGCACAACATTAAAACAACATTGGTTCAGCGTCTCGTGTTTGTTGGGCGCCGTTCCACTTGTCTTTCGTTGTCTGTGCATCAACTGTGGATTGGTCCAGCATGGAACTCACGTTAGACGGAATCTCCACAAAAGTGTAAGAGATACAGTTTGATACAATAACCCACGATCTTTTCAGACAGTATGCTTTATATTAACCTTTTCAGCGCGGGGACCGTCCTTATACGTCAGCATCTGACGTCTGTAGACGTCAGATTCTGACGTTTAAAGACGGTCCCCGCGCTGAAATAATTAAAATATTTAAAATGGTCGTAGACCCATAACATAGGTATTCAAATGAACCGGAAAGGGCTAACTAAGACATTTATGATGATTTCAAATTGAAAATAACTCTTTAGTCTTCACGGTTTATACACGGTTTTTAGGGTTAAAGGACTTGACATGTTCACCAGCCCCATCTGATCCCATAGGAGATCAGACAGCTTTATTTATGTTTTCGACTGCAAAAGGTTTGATGGTTGTTATTTTAGTAGAAACATATCGGGAATTTGGAAAACCAAGTTATAGAAAAATAGTTTTTCCAGTAAACAGCTTTACTGCTCTTGCATCATGCTGGAAATGGGGCTCGACTATAAGCAGCAACATCACACGAAGATGAATTACTGATCATAGCTGGTGGATCATATGTGTCAAAACAACCATAAATCCGCTTTCAGCTGTGCCCCCCCCCCCTGTACTGCAGTTAATTTGGGTCATGGTGATGCAATCACCCTGACAAATTTGGCAATTATTCAGAAATTTACACGTGTCAAAAAACAAACTCACTGGCGCTCTGTGTGTTCTGTTTCAGCAAAAGTATGCTTCATAGAACCATGGCTATTCATTGAGAATAATTCAAGAAATAAAACCAAACTGGACGCCTTTATGCACAACTAGACCAACCCCAAAAAGTTCGTTTTGAGATAAATGCACTTGAAGTTCTTCTGTAAATTTCAGCAAGCGAATGAGAATAATATAGAGTTAAACCAACACACGACATTCACATTATCTATTCATGGAAAATACCCACATGTTCGGATACCTCCGGTTTCGAGTCTGACTGCCTCATTTAAACGGTGGTCCAGTTGTGCATAAATTAGAAATCACAAGTGTGGGGCCGATGGAAGAAATAGATGTGTGGGTTGGTCCAGTTGTGCATAAATCTATCCTACGATTTTACATGTGCTGTTTTTTTCTGCGCCACCAGGTGACGTGCTGTGTGTAATTTGGATTTCCGGTTATTTTTTCTTAAAAGGCTGAGCACTTGGCACACTCAACTCATTTTTCATTTTTTGGGGGTTGGCTCATTTGTGCATAAAGGCGTCCAACTACATTGTCACAATCTCCTAATTACCAAACTTGAGGACGAGCTACATTACAGACTGCTCTCTTGTCAACAGCTTAGCCCTTCAACCAACCGATTTTGGATTTTGAACACGTTAAAGATAAACCGTGACATCAATCAGCAAGATTACAAAATCGTTGACCTCTATTTTGTCAAATCTGAATAATTTTAACTCACTTGAAGTTGTGTATCGCGTCAGCGAGACACAACTTCAAGTGAGTTAAAATTCCAATTAAATAAGTTGGCGGTTTAGGGCTAATGGAAAACATCTCGCACACAAAGTATCATATGTATCCTGGATGATGGGAGATGAGTAGGCTACACACGAGGTGTCTGGAGCAGGTAATTAATTTTCACTCGTTTCCAGCGACAAGACTTCTAGGATTGCAACATACTGCGAAATGTCAAGTGGTTCAATGTTAATGTGGTCATATGCCTATTAATAAGACATATACAACGTGTATACCTGATATATAGTTATTAGCCATATTCAATGGGTTGTATTCTTAGTGTCCAAAACGTGCGAATTTCACTCAGATAACACGCCAGTTTGTTTAACCCTTTAACCGCCGGTGCCGCACATATTCGGGTTTTCATTTCTTATTAGCACATTAGGTACCACCTTTCAAACATGTTAAAGATAAAATGTGACATCAATTAGCAATATTTGAAAAGAGTTGACCTTCATTTTGTGCAATCGGAATAATTTTCACTCACTTGAAGTTGTGGATCGCGTCAGCGAGACACAACTTCAAGTGGGTGAAAATTCAAATTGAATAATTTGGCGGTTAAAGGGTTGAAAAATGCTCTTCGGGTAGTCAATGGGAATAATAACTCCGGACACAACTCAACAGATCAAGTACAAATGGTTAATATGCATGTATGCGTTGCACCAAAATAGCTGAAGTTAAAAAAATACAAAATAACACCGCATTTTGAAGTATCCAACATTTACGATCCATGCTCTCAAAAGATGTACTCGCGTGTTCATAATGACGCAATATCCCCTGTTCTTGTACGTTAATCGCATAATTTTGATATGACAAAGTAGAAGTTGGCATGGTGCAGTGGGCGGCCTGTCATGCACCACGTACTTCGAGTAGTCCTACAATAAATGCGCAATGTCTATTTGTCAAGCGGCCGAAAAAAAAACTCGACGTGGCGTGTTATGTAGAGAGATACCAGCGGAAGCACTCAGAAGATAGAAAAAGAGAGGCGCAAAACCAAAAGGCAGCATCTGCTTAGTTTACAAGTAAGCAGATACTGCCTTTTTGGCTTTGCTGAGAGGAGTAGTGGTCGGTCCATCACGGTCAGTACATAACACTGCTCGTCCGTCATTGTCACCCACCTGACAAGCAGGTTTCCATTTCACGAGTGGACTTGCTGATGAAGAGATAGGGGTGACATATCCCACTGGGCTCACGACGTTGCTGCGACGTTGAATCAACGTCGTTGACGTTGATTCAACGTCGCAGCAACGTCGTGTGCCTAGTGGACGGATCCAGACGGCTCGTTCTCATCCCCTATAGATCTGAATTTATTGTCCGGCTTTACAGGGGCCACGCGGGACCTTCTGGTCATATATCTTCAGTATCGTTCTTCATGTATACAGCTCATTGCTCATAACTGTTGCTTACTACCATGCAAAGCCAAAAGGCAGTATCTGCTCACTTGTGAAGTGAGCAGATACCGCCGTTTGGCCTTGCATGAATTTCAATAACTTGAATTAATACACAGAAGTAGTTGTAGGAATCGATGTCTTATAGAGTAATTCACTTTAAATTAATATTTGTTGGACACGCTTCCACGTTCTGATATCGCGAGATAAATCACTCTGACCTGGCAACCACAATAAAACATAGCTATATATTATAATACGATTTGCATCGATACATATCGTATGATACACTCTCCCGCCAGACAGACACTCGTACTCAGTGTTGTAAGTCTATAATAGGTTTATGATATTACTTCATCCAACACACCACGTTGCCACGTGTTATTGACTATGTAATACCTGACATTACCATGATTATCCTTGCACGTGAAGCTAATGCAACACTAAGGTTAACACACTTCCTAATTAAATCCTACCCGAAAATTATAGGAAAAATTGTTTTCGGAAACCATGATGGTGATGCTTTGCACACCTATAAAGAACACAAGCGATGACAACCCAGCAAGCACGAGACGTTGATCCGATATTGGTTTAATGTATTAAACCAAAATCGGATAAACGACTCGTGTTTGCTAGCTGGGAATGGTAGTGTATGGGGGAGAGGTGACTGTCTCAGGTTAACACAATAAAATGTGTACTTTTTATAGACCACCAGGAGTAGGGTGTAAGCCATTGGAGGCTCGCTGCCAGAGTCCTCCAATAACCATTGATATTGGACGCAGATGCACACGAAGCCATCCTGAGCCTTGACAATGAATATCTACTGATTCAAGTCCAACACCGTCCAACTTCCCAAGAAACACGAGATGCGAATCCGACGTTGGCATATCCAGCTTTGACTCGACATCGGATCCGATTTAGAATCATTGATTGGCCAGGTTAATATTCAACATGATCCAACTGCTAAAACTGCGCCAGTACATGAGTATTCCGTCGAGACTTTTCTTGAACCCATGATTTATAATCATTGATTGGCCAGGTTAACCCTTTTCCTGATCACGACTATCGTCGTTTTTAATCTAATTTATTGATAGACCAAAAAAATTATTCACTGTCTTTGGGAACGTGTCTAGTGCTCAAATTAGGCAAATATGAGTCATTTTCACCCACTTGAAGTTGTGGGTCGCGGTAGCGAGACACAACTTCAAGTGGATGAAAATTTAAATAAATTACATGACCCAACATGACCCAATTACTAAAACTGGGCCAGTACATGAGTTTTGGCTCTGATAATTGATACATCTGTAACACAACTGCCAAGGCCAATAGTAAGATGGGGTCTCAGACACGTTAACATCAAGGGGCTGGCAGTCTCCTCTCTCAAGGCAGCTCGCCTCCTGTTGCTTTTATAAAATCTGGAGCAGCATTGTGGTGGGCGCTCCTGTGGAGAACTTAAAAATCAACACCTCTCACACCAGAGCACAAAGCTCCCGCCTTGCAGATAAACCTCTGGCAGAAAAAAAAACGCTGTAATAAAAATCCTTCTATCCGTGAGGACTTAACGAGATTGGACAGTATATCTAAATAAAACGAGTGCTTCACCCACGTTAGCTTCTTTTAAGTACTCGCGCCTAATCCATATAACAACCCCCCCCCCCCCGGACATGACTTCCCAAAAGAGAGTGCCTTGCAATACAAATCAGAACCGGAAACATCTCCACACACATTACCGATTAAGCATTTCGTATTTGCCAATAGACGTGCCGGAAATGAAAAGGGTACGTTGATGAAGAGTCAAAACGACCAACCTATCTGGTACTAAGCAACGGACATTGGTCGTTTTGACTCTTCATCATCAAAATGTAGCATAGCAAAATATATTTTGTAGAGGCGCCGCTGTAATACATAAATAATACTATTTTGAAGTAAAATAGTCATCTATCCAAGTAGATAGTCATCCACAGCAATACGTCAGTTGATGACGTAGATTTCTAATCATATCCGACAATGCAGTGATGCATCTTTGCAGATGATTTTTTTCACGCGGTGTATACCAGTCGTCATCGGGGCCGACCCGTCTTCATCACGTCGCCTATAATGGCGTGAAATGGACGATAAAACAAAGAGAGCAGTTAAAATGGATGAGGTTCTACAAACGGGGGCAGTGACGCAATACATCAGTCAGGGATACTTACGCGACCTATTGATAAATCCGAGGAATTGATGAAGACAAGAACACTGTTCTGCAAAGCGATAAAAAGTATTTGCTGCAGAAACTGTCTTCTGGCACGACAGAACACAATACATTTTTTTCAAATCTGAATGATAATTTGATGTGTTTACGTCACGAATCAGAATAGAGACAAACTGGGTAGCAGTCATCCGTATGATTTATGTGAGCAAAATGGTGTTCATTCCCACCTCCACCTTGTGTCATTTAAAATAATAATACATTGTATAAGAGGTGAAATAAAACAAAGGTGATAATATTATTGTCCCATATGTTCCAAAGTGTCACTAAAATGAATTCACAGTTGACATTGTGGCTACTTAGAGACGATATAGATTATAGGATGACCAGATATAAATAAAACAAAATGTGTGAGCAGAGTAACCTTAAACATCGCATACACTCTTTTTTTTTTATTTCTTAATCACAGGATATACCCAGAGACTTTAAAGCAATTATATTCGATACTGATACTTTGAAAAAATATTGTATATATTTTTTCTTTATTAAACAAATATTTTTTTCCCAATAAATGTTTTTCCTATATGTTGTTGTTCACATCCTTCGATTTAAGTAGACATGAAGAATGTGAGAAAATAAGTATCTTATTCTTTCCTAATTGCTTTATTGATCAAGTTTCAAAGATACATTAGGAATGCTTTGTCAAGTGCGAATGAGGAAGAATCAGATAATCAGATATATATACTTCAAGTGTGTATATTAAGAAATATCTAATAGTCTCCTATGAGAATTATCACTTGTCCACGTCCATGCAGACAGCTTCCTTAATGCGAATGACATTCCTAACTCTACCTTCATCCCTAGAGATTCACTTTCCTAAATTAGTTAGGGCTCAAGGTTTTATGCACGGAATCAGACAATTTCGTGCTGGATTAACAATGAACTACATGTACACTTCCCATGGGGTCCTCATTAACCTAGCTTAAAGCGCTGAAATATTTTTATATAAACTATGGAGACCAAAGGGTTTTTTAATTTTAATCATCAGAAATGTCTTAGTTAGCTCTTTCCGATTCATTTGAATACCTATGTTATGGCTCTACGGCCATTATGAAGGTTTATCTTTTTCAGTTTATCTTTATCATTTGATATATTATCGGAAGCGATATTCTAGGCCGAAATCGTGCCTCTTTTTTCTTATCTAAGAACTCAGCTTGCTATAAAGCCGTCTGAGACTTAGTCAATAAAGATAGGTCATTGGGAGGCTCTCAAAATACTTTCACGTTCTTTGCAAAAAAATGTATCCCAGGGGGGCTAGTCTTTATACTTTACCAAGAAAAACTGACACAACTTTAGTTGATTGTGTCCCTCGAAAGATTCTTTCACACCAAGCTTGAATTCACGCCAGACCATTCCGAATGAAGAAAATGCCAACCATTAAGCTGTATTCAAGGGGGACTGTAAATGCTTGGGCCCAGTACAGCTTTATAGGGATGCCGCTCTAATTTTTAAAACGCACATCAAATGGTGTACATTTTTGCACTACTTAAGGCTCGTATGACCGTTCGAATCTTTTTTTTCCCGTTCATACATTCTTACGAAAAATTAAAATTTCATTCGTATAAAAACATTACTGTCATGTCACGACCACTTTGTTCGCATCTGGATGCGTTGGTACGAGCGTTGTATGACTGTCTACATTGGTACGGCGTGAGTACCAACGATTTCTGGGGCACCCCTAGCTGCCTCTTCAAGACGGTTGTTAATTTTTAATTCCTTCTTAAGCTCGTAGCCTGATCTTGGACATGTCTGAGGACTCTACGTACGCCTGGAAAAAAAACCCTTAGCGTAGGATGTATGTACGATCGCCTTAGGAACAACCCAAGAACTACGTAAGATCTTCAGTTGCTCTTACGAAACTCTTGGGGCGTTTCTACGAACGCCGTACAAAATTGCAGCTCCAAAAATTGTTGTCGTTCGTAAACATTCGTGCGCCATCCACACGAATAACGTGGAAGTTCTTCAGCCATCGTACGAATAAAGTCACATAATAATCTCAAGGGTGTCTCAAGCTTCTCTTCCAAATTAAACGGCGACCTTACCAACTGCATAATAAGGTTGTAAGAAATGACACGAAAATCTACGATCATCATACGATCGCCTTAAGAACACCATAAGAACTATGTGGGATATTCGCAGATTTTTTCTGTGTCAATGCCCATTAATGATTCATCGAGCTTTTCTTACGGAATTTCCTCCATCGTTCTTAGAGTGTTTGTAGCACAATCGTGAGTCAACCCTACGACGAGGAGTTTTCTCTGGGCGTTCATAGAATTCTTAAACATTTGCAAAACCTTTCTGTGAACTTACGAACGGAATACGAAGTTTGTTCTTACGGCGGCCTTGCGAAGCCCGCAAGAAATGACCGATTTTTACCGAAAATCGCTGGTACGTCGTCCGTTCGGGTCATTGTGACTTGTCACACTCAGTAGGCCCTACTGTACTGCCGTGTAAATCCAGTATCTGCTTACCTTAGAAGTAAGAAGATAATACCTTTTGGCTTTGCGGGGTAGCACACGGATCAATACCCTACCAAAGTATGTATGTAACAACGCTCGTTACCCTGGGCAACTAGCCGACCCGGGTCGGCTCGTAACTTTCCGGATTCATTCACCCTGCCAGATGTCCATCTCGCTGCGTTGGTGTACATTATACCCTGCGAAGACAAACTGCTGTATCGGCGTAAAGTAAGGATATAAGTACTGCCCTTTGGCTTTTTGCACTATAGTACACTAACATATCTGGAAATAAAGAGATGTAATTTTATATACGTTATTTCATCACAACAGAGACTTGATTATATTATTTTGCAAAGCTTGACAGGGCCGGGTGTTAAAAAAAAACACGAATTTTTCAATTGATCGTCATGCTCCAGAAAACTGCTCTGATAGTATCAACACATATTTATCCAGCATTTGTTTTAGCGTATGTTTGGCTATTATATTATATATTATATAATGAAAGAGCCTCATAGGACTACTTCGTATGATAGTGTATAATTTATAAAAAAATATTCATTAGTTTGCTAATACTAGTTCTTACGTTTACTTACCACTATGTTATTTTACTGAATGGTGACTACAACATCCACTGATAAACACACTACCTACGGGACTAGCAGGACGCAGTGGATTTTGATTTACAATTTATGTTGTAAACAATTATCTAAAACATTTAACGGGTCTAAGTGTGCCTTCAATTCTAATCTATCCGACCACTTCCCTTACTATTGAACTATTGAAAGTGTAACATACACCCATACTAGCAACCACTCCGCAGCAGCTTCGAGTAAATTTGAAGAAGGAAGCAACAAATAACTCCCACTGAATTATTCTAATATAAATTTAAAAATAGCTGCGGATATCCTTGTCAACTTGTTAAGTCTTATTATAATAATTTTACAATTAAAAATAAAGAAATTCAACAACAGAAAACATAAAAATCACCATGGATTACTGCTATTAACCCTTTAACCGCCAAATTATTTAATTGGAATTTTCACTCACTTGAAGTTGTGTCTCGCTGATGCGATCCACAACTTCAAGTGAGTGAAAATTGTTCAGATTGGACAAAATGGTGGTCAACTGTTTTGAAATTTTGCTGATAGATGTTATGTTTTATCTTTAACATGTTATAAAGCTGGTATTTAATGTGCTAATAAAAATGGATAATATTGGAAACATACAATTTATATATGTATTTCAAATCGTATCATATTTGCAGCTAGAATAAAAGATTTTATGTAAAATAAAAAAATTAATCCAATAGCACCTCCAATCATTCAACATGATATCGTAAAATAATATTTTCGAAAAATGTCACAGAAGTATGTGTCTGTAAAATTGTTGATGGGTTAAAAACTAAAACAGATGTTGGCAAGAGAACATCAGTAACAATTTAATCTAGTCAATACTTAAGTTTGTGACACTAGCAAGTGTCTCTATATACTGTGACATAAAATATTATTTAACCCTTTAAACCCTGACGATGCATCAAAGCATCATTTTGCATCTCTAAATAATGACTTAATTTCCTAAAACCTAGGGTTTTAGAACGACAATTTTTATGAAACTGTTTTAATAATACCAATGTATTTTTTCTCATTTGCCATTAGCTTCAAGTCATCTTCATCCACTACAAGTCGAGAATTGCGACTGCAATTCGCGGCTTGTAGTGGATGAAGATGACAATGGTAAATGCAGGCTTTAATGGGTTACGGTATATCTGTGTTCTTTATAATTTAACATTAATCAAAATAATAAAACAAGACATTTTCCAATTATTATCCGTAATGATCAATTAATCATTGGGTACGAGCGTATTTCCACAGAGGTTATAACATTTTTTAAGAAAGACGAATCTGCCGCTGTCAGTAATTATTTCACTTCTCAATGGTTTCTTACTAAACGAGACGTGACGTGACAAATAAGATATATTAGAGATAACATTTAACTCTCAGAACGATAAATAAACCAAATGTTCAACTCAATAACAGTAATGTAAGTCATTTGAATAAATTCACCTTTATTGGACTAACTATAAACGCCAATTCAAGTCAATGTCTTGAGCGCGTGTGTATAATAAATCATGTAATGTTAACACTATCTAATTCAATATTATTAACTTTGATTTTATGAATATTCATTCCAGTATTTTTTGCGTAGTATTTAGGGGCTAATTGTAGAAGAAAATATAAACTTAAAAAAAAGTCCTCAGAATCATTGATACATGTCACATGTTAACTTATACCGACCCAATTTTTAAACAAATTTCGACATATTTTTAACTCAGCCAACACAAATTCAAATTTATCCATAGTAATATATGAGTTTATAATAAAGATGTACCCAAGTAGGGTAATATACTTGGTCCTAGATATGTTTGTCAATATAAAGGCTCTAACACAATAATGCAACAAGAAATATTGTACAATTTGAAACGAGAAGGGAATTACGTCAAATGTTAAAGATATAGAATGATACATAAATTAAATAGCACATCAAATAAAATTCAGAGCAAAGCTCATTCACATAATTTCAAAGTTGCACTAATTATATTTCTAAAATATTAGCTTTTAGGAAAGTCAATAAATAGTAGCTTTTATGAAACTACTTGCAACGATGCATAATGTTTTTCATGTCAACATGTCAATCCCTATGTTTTGTGATAATTGCAAATGCATCTTTTACTCTAAGATAATTCTTTCAGCGCGGGGACCGTCTTTAGACGTCAGATTTTAATATCGGTACCCGCACTGAAAGAGTTACAAAATTATAATGGCCGTAGACCAATAACAAATAGATTTCAAATGGAAAAAAATACTGTGGTGACTTAACCTTTTCACTACCATACATGACGGAAATTTCAGTCGTCATTCGTCAATGAACGTAACCATAAAATGACACAAATTTTCGTCAAATATATACTACATTTATGTATTTTTCGTCATTTGAAGCTGGAAATTGCGTTAGCAATTCCAGCTTCAAATGACGAAAAATAGAACTCCTACACCAGTATATCTGGATCCTGGCATGCACTCCGGCCTGGAAGTCAAAGGGTTAATACAACACTAGAACCATAGACTAATCAAGTAAGTGTTACATTCGATTTTTACGCCAGCAGCTGCAAGTAGATTCCTATGCTGACTCAACCAAACACCAGCGTGAATAGATTTGTGTACACAGTTGAGCCAGCGTTCTCCGTGCAGCCGGGAATGGGGTTGTTTGGGTGGAAAGACACCACGGTCAAACGCGTTCATCACGGATGCCGGACAGGTATAGCGTGATTCAATTTCTGGAACACGGTTTCCTGTGACACAAATTGAGCGGTGTAATGTGGTATTGACTGACGGTCCCCGAGAAGCGCTGAGAATCTCTACTAAACTATTAGACGTTGTTTACCTTGATGAAAAAGGGATGAGATTCCAGACACTTGGTCATTCACTTCTGCGGAGCATGCATGTGGTATTATGGATAATGCGTAGACAGACTCCCAGCAAACACAGGACTTTGACCATGTGTTGGTTCAATGTTGGCCCTGCGACGCTGCCCCAACATTGAATCAGCACATGGGCAATGTCCCGTGTTTGCTGGGCTAATATTGTATTATTGTCTCACCCCAGTAAATTTAGTTATGCCTATTACCAAAAATTCTTGACATTACTAGTATACATAGTTTAACTATTACAATACTGAAATCATTTTGTGTAAACAATGAAGACCAAAGGGTTTTTTCAATTTGAAATCATCATAAATGTCTTAGTTGGCTCTTTCCGCTTCATTTAAATACCTATTACAATTCTTTAGTGCGGAGGCCGTCTTACGTCAGAATCTGACGTCTATATTCTTACGTATAAAGACGATCCCCGCGCTGAAATATGAAAATAAATACAAGGCCACTCTTCATGAGTTACGAGAGACCCATTAAAAAAAGATAACATAAATATATTTATATATACACACATTCACACACATACACATACAAATACATAAAATAGAAAAGTAAATTGTAGGCCTAATATAGCTGGTTATATAACAATCAAATGTCTGCTTTAAATTTGCACTTTTCAATGCCATTAATTAGGCCTACAACTATTGTATCTGATGGTAATTGGAACAATTGAACGTGTAGCCATTATAACAATGGTCATCGTGATTTCACCAATCTGGCTCTCTTGGTCCACGTGTATCTTGACATAGCATATAATTATTTGTTTTATCATCATCATAACACAGTAAACATAAATAGTATGGAGCATTTTTTTCAATTCGATTAAGAATTAGATTGTGGAAAAGTGGTTAATTATTACTAAATACTAAGAATACTAAGATCCTGTTGAAAATCAATACTCAAAAGTCATTTGACCAAGACGTGACTAAAACGATACAGACGTTTCTCTTGCTTTCTGAGCAAAGATTGAAGACTTGATGTGTGTTTTTTTACCTTTGTCAATCTACACAAAACAATCATTATGAATTATTCTATGCTGAAGCAGATCACTCGGCAGTGCTTGTAAAGCATAACGTTGCCAGCCACCACGAGTGCTGTGATCATTCACACATTATGGTAAGTGGCCAGACAGAACTAAAATAATGACCAGCAAAAAAAAGCAGAAATATAATATAGTACCTCTATATCTCAGCAGACGGGGTTCCCTCCCGCTGAACTGATCCGATCTGTCGGCGGTGCACTGCTCTGCAAAGCCAGAAGTCAGTATCTGCTTAAAGTAAGCAGCTACTGCCTTTTGGCTTTGCAAAGCAGAACAGACTGACAGCATTTACATACGCACGCTTATCATGATTATCCGCCACGTCTCTGCCATATATCGCGAGATAATTTTGCCAAAATAGTAAGAACCAAATTTAGGAGCAGAGACGCTGAAAGTACCTGCCATGATGGTACACCACTGACGATAATGTCGAGATAAACGATGAGGAGAGCGCGGGGTCGAACAATTGCTTAAGAGACACACATGTACACGTGCGCTCGTAGCAGAATAACACTTTAAACCTTATCAAAACGCTGAATTATTTTTGTATAAACCATGGAGACCAAAGGTTTTTTCAATTTGAAATCATGATGAATGTCGTAGTTAGCTGTTTCCGCTTCATATAAATACCTATGTTATGGGTCTACGGCCATGATAAATATTGTTACTCTTACAGTGCGGGGATCGACTTTAGACGTCAGAATCTGACGTCTACAGACGTCAGATTCTGACGTCTAAAGCTGATCCCCGCGCTGTAAGGGTTTAGAACAGTCAACATGAATATAGGCAAGTGTCTGTCTTTTATCATAAGCTACTAATATTAGGTGAATACGTGTACATGCATCTGCGTAGCACCCCCCCCCCCCCCTCACATTAAATTTGAATAGGTTATTGGTGTTATCATGTATGCCTCGTACGTATGTGTATATAATATGTAGCCCATTCCTTCTTGACTCACTATTACTACTGGTGTCTGGTTCATGGATATTACATTTATTTCAGAAACAGATGTGATGATGAAGGTTATAAATTATTTATGCCTTAGATGTGAAGATATGGAAGCGACAGAAAGCTACAGCAGCTGCAACATCAACAAATTTCACATCACTAACATATGAAATTATGTTTCATTTGCGTACCATATATCAGTCAACCAATGAATTATAAAGTTGTACCTGAATTATTCAGAGTTCAGAGGCGCAGTAAGTAATGATAAATGTCATATCCAGATTTGGTTCACCAAGTAGTTGGAGAGAAGGAGAAGGTAAACCAAATAGAGGTGTTATTTATTCATTGTAGTTTTGTTTATAGAAGGAAGATTATTTCATAGTGTAGAATCGGTACCAAGAAGGCCCTTCATATATTTCCGTCTTTACCCGAGGAAGGAAGAGATGCTTGGTGCGAGAAAACCAAAACTGCCTATGCGCAAAAGCCAAAAGGTAGTATCAGTTCACTTTACAAGTATACAGATACCGCATTTTAGCTTTGCACGTAATAAACTTTGTTATTTGTTGAAACGCTAACATTAATTATTAAGATACTTACACATGCGTGGGTTGTTATTATTCCATTTATTTTTAGCATCATGAAAAGCAGCGTAAAGAGTTACACTCTTCTTTGAAATAGTTATCTGTGCACACAGCTGTGTAAAACCGTAACATTCATTAGAAGTGACTTTTTGTTCTGACACTTGTCCTGCTAGACCCGGATATATACGGTTTTAAGCATATTTTAAGCCAAATAATATGTCACTGAAATGGGTGATATAGTTGGTGGTAGATGTTCAGTTAGTAAAATAACTCAATTTAGAAGATGTATATTTTCGAAAAATATCTATATTTCTCGTCATTTGAAGCTGGAAATTGCGTTAGCAACTCCAGCTTCAAATGACGAAAAATACAATTGAAACAATTCAGCAGGACAAGGGTTAAGGTTGGGGCTTCAAATGTTAGCTGTGTATTTAGCAGATGTATTCTTTTGAAGTGTGGTATTATATTTACCATACATGATCATCGTAAGTGTTAAGAGTATATACATTATTGGCATAAATAGAATATAAATGTCATAACTGTTAAGAGCTTTGAACGCATTGATATGATTGGCAAAGTTATTAGAAGCATCAACAAATCTGACATAGCTATTAAGCACAGTGGCAAAATTGGTATTATTGTCAACAACATTTGTAGGATTTCCATAATTGCTGGGAGCATTGCCAAGACTGGAATAGCTGTTAAATACTAAGAACATTGATAGGATTGGTATAACAGCTAAGAGCATCAATGGATGGCCATAACTACTAAGAGGATTTTCAAAATTGAAGTAACTATAAAGCATTCACAGGATTGATATACCTGCTAGGAGTATTAAGAGGATCGAAATAACTGATCGTTACGAGTGCATACAGCAAAGTGATTTGTCTAAATTGGCATTACTGCTGAGAATATTGACATAACTGTGCATTATCACATGTTACTGTTAACAACATTGAATAAGACAAGTGGGCATTCAGTGTGAAAGTGCTTGCTACTCGAATAAAAATCCCATAAACTATTGAAGCTCGACCATTATTTAATTGATACACCATAGGAATGTATACTGCCGTGCAAAGCCAATAGTCAGTATCAGCTTACTTTACAAGTAAGCAGATACTGCATTTTGGCTTTGCAGAGCAATTTCATAGCGGTGTGCAATATATCGCGACAGAATTCGACCACAATATCAAGGAGGACGTTGAGATCCGGCGTGCTTTTAAAGTCACCAGCCTGTGCATAACTTTACTCGATTTTGCTCTTTCGCTGTCACATACTGCGAACAATACCTCTTGAATGGCCTTGTCCACATCGTGAACTGACACGTGAAACACGAACTGAAAAGGTCAGGCGCAGGGTGGTGGACACATTCTGACCACGTCAGATCCCCCCCCCCCCCCTGATTGTCAGCGCTGAGCGGGATTCGCATACGGCACACGGACATCTGGTAACCAAACGTATCACCCCCAGTCCACACGACTAATCTCATTCAGCAGCTTATTCTACGTGAGTGAAATAAAATGACGCTCATTAAGCATTACCCTGCTGTGAAATATCTTCACTGTCTATTATTGTATCATTGAGACAGGTCTTACTTGACAATAATGCTTAATGAACAACAATAAACAACTGGGGAATTTCAAAGTGGTGACTTTCTTTAGGAATCCAGAGCCACAAGTCATAGATTTGAATCATGCAGTATCAATTTACAGAATAGACCAGGAATCAGTTTTTAAAGCTTAGAATTTTGTTAGCATATATGACTAATGACAAGAACGATCGGCATTAAAATGGCCAACCTCTTTTAAACGCACCACAATTCTATTTAGGCTACCTGACATATAAATTGTATATTTGAACAATGCGACCAGTCTATACGTACTTTGTGATACCATACAACATAGACTTACAATATCATTTTATAAAAAAAATCACACAGTTTCATTACATCACAAAATAGCACATCCATCCGTGAATATCACAAGTTGAACCCACACACTGTCCGTGGATTTGAATCACCACCTGTGTGATTCCGTGGCTGTCTCGCGGGAAATATCGTTAATGGCGGCCCCGGCCGTCACTCTAATAGCCGGCTCTCACCGCGTGAGTACTGAAACCTAACACACGGAGCCGTGTGCCCGCGGCGGCGATGACGTCCTCTGCGGAGTGAGGAGAATACAGGCTGATAGCAGACCCGTGTGTCACATCCCACCGCTGCCACCAGTTTTGAATTCACACGCCCGGATCAACGCCGGGCCAACGTCTGCGACGTTGGCCCGGCGTTGATCCGGGCTTGTGAATTCAAATGGGACGCTCTGCCAGGACAATTACTTGGCTGATGGATAACAGGCCCGCTGTCTGCCATGGGGAGATCCTAATGTCACATCCTCCGTCTAACGCGGCATTCTATTTCCACCCAGTAGTTATCCTTATTTGAGATTACGGTAGACTGCTTTCCTTCGTGGACACAAATTATTCATTTCAATTGTGATTCCGCGTTATGATTGTTTACAGCTGTTATGGGTATTAATTGTACGTTGAATCACAAGCACCTCACCCATATTTTTAGCTTAGAAATTTAAATGTTAGATCCTATCAGGAACATACGTCTAAGATATGTCTGAGAGGTGGAGGAAGAGCCCAAGTGCGCGTGACTTGCCATTCACGTCATTAAAAAGATAAAATGAAACAAAACATGATTTAAATTCGCCATTAGATAAGCTAGATAAAAAACTTGCAACTAAATTAATGACACCTCCAGCCATTTCATGTGACAATTAGGTTTGGGCCATTTTATTTAAAATTTAAGTATTATACAGACATACATACACATATTTTATTGATATCATTAAAAGTCATTTCTCACTTATTTGTCATCAATATATATATTACATGTATCCAAGAGAGATAGTTTTCTAACATATAAATGATAACTTAAGATTAAATTAAGCGGTACTGCCATAATTATTGCCATACATGTGTAAGAGTACAGGTTTTCTCAATATATTCATGATACATGACATCTACACATTACAGATCACACTGCATTGTCATTACTGTGTAAATATATCGTCCCTTTAGATATGAAAGGGTGTATCAGCCACTTTGTGAAGTACACCCTTTGATATTCAATGGGACGATATGTTTCCCGATCGAAAAAATACCTAAATATTATTATACATAGTAGGAAAAACACTGTAAAATCATAGAAAACCTCAAGACAGTTGTTATGATTTGTTATGATGGACATACATAAACTACAACTAGCTAACATATAACCCAAAACAGTGTTAAGAATCAAAGGCACGGAGTGTGCAGAGCGGCCTATAGTACTGTGCACTATAAAGAACACTTGAAGTCATTCTATAGGAACATGGCTTAGTCCGACTTCGAGCTTCCTTCTGTCGTGGCATTTCCATAGTGTGCAGAAAGCAGGTTTATTATTTAATATGTGCGGAAATATCTCTAAACCTATGCAGATGTACAAGATGTACATGCAAAGATAAAGTATACGTACAAAATAATAGTAAAAACACAGACCAATTGATCACATTTGATGTGTGAGTTAATCCGCTCCGAACAGTATTAGTGATCGCTCCGGCCTGAATTCGTGATATATAGCCCTAATACAAGTCTAGCAGAAACTATGGAGCTGTATTCGGGTCAAAACTGTCAGGAAGTCATTCGAGTCAAACTCTCGTTCTGATTTAATGACATACGTTTTAATTGACGCTTTTGTAATGTTGGCATTGTTGCTTATCTCATCTTAACCGACACGATTGTGGTCTTCTTTACAGTTACATAAGTTAATTGAACAGCAATCTCATTTTAATTTTGCAACTCTCGTTCTTCTTGAATGACATACGTTTTTATTGACGCATTTGTAATGTTGCGTACCTCATCTTAATCGACACACTTGTGAATTTCTTTAGTTGCATAAGTTAATTGAGCCGTAATCTCATTTTAATTGACATGCCTGTAGTCTGCTTTACGGCTATACAAGTTGATGGGACTAAATCGGGCTAAAATCTTCAAAAAATCGGTGATTTTATTTTGGCTTCTTAATATGACCATATGATGTAAACATGTCCATACACTAGAACTGCGAAAGTTTTTAATTTTTTGTGCCGCGCATTCACCAGTTAGGCTAGATATAGAGCCGAAATTCCCGATTTCTTATTTCGGAGATGCATGTCCAAAATAAGAAATACGCGAATTTCGGCTATAATGGTCCAATTTTTATAGAATTTTGTTTGTGGTGTTGGTATCAACTCATACAAGAAACAGGTCAACACTTTTTAGAGCATGTAAAATAAAATATATGACGTCTCTATAAAGTCATGTTTTTTTCTCACTTTTTCAGAAAAACTTGAAAAATTCAAAATTGTAGGGCCTACATATTTTTAACCATTATAGATACTATAAAAATTTTATAAAGCTATAAAATTGGTCAGGTAGTTCCATTAGTCGGTTAAAACGCAGATGATTCAACTAAAATGAGTCCCCGTCAACAGCAATGCCAATCACAGTTGAACGTCAGACAGTCAAGAAGAACGGGACGCGTTCAATTAACTTGCATAGCCGTAAAGAAGACTGCAGGCATGTTATTTAAAATGAGATTACGGCTCAATTAACTTATGCAACTAAAGAAGATCACAAGTGTGTCGGTTAAGATGCAACAATGCCAGCATTACAAATGCGTCAATTAAAACGTATGTCATTAAATCAGAACGAGAGTTTGCGTCGAATGACTTCTTGACAGTTTTGACCCGAATACAGCTCCATAAGAAACACTTGATAAATACGGCTCAGGGGGGTTGATATCTTATGGAACCTAGTTGATTTGTTCTTAGCATTATAGTGATGAAAAATACGAGATGGGAGAAGGAGAATATCACAACTAAGAATATAACTATCATAGAAAAATACCACAGCAATTAATCTTTATCTAGAAAGGTCTGTCATTTCAACCAACGTTTTTTTATTTGTAGCATATTGGACTAAACAGAACATGTGTAGATCGTTGTCGATATTTAGGACAGTATGTAATAAAAATATAATACCAAATGTAACCCCAAAATGTCGCACAAAGAATTCAACTACCTGGCTCGCAAAATATAGAAATGGAGAGCGATTAATTTTCTTGGCAGCCTTCAATAACCAAAGGCAACAAAGACTGTCCAGTCATGTTCTTTGTTTTATTGTTTAATACAGTCACGTTCACCATACATGGGCCAGAGTGGTGTCATGGAAACAGGTAATAACACCAGATTAACGTTTGCGAAATAGTGGACCAATCTAAACAGCTTTGAACTAATGCTGGCCGAATATTGTGATTGCTAGCACGGCACCAGGTCAAATATAACAACCAGATTTACCCCTGCCTGCGTCAAAGCAATCCCCAACGTCGCCTAGGTTTATCGACTGTCACACCAGCTCAGCCATTTTTGTCGTCTATTTGCAGCCCGTCTCTGGTATGGTATCGTAAGTTCAGCCTATATTTAGCTATGTTGTGTGCAAGCCATCAAAAATGTCAAAGTGTGCATAAAAAATAGCACATTTCGACGTTTACATACTTAAAAAAAACAATTATGGTTAGGCCTATAGCCAAACTATTCTACGTGTATTTGGTATAAACATAATTATTCAGATATAATAAATATATATTTATGTATTCAAAAGTATTTAAATACCACTAACCTGTATCTAGTCACCCGTAAAAATTATATACAGGATATAGAGATACTATGAGGGAGGGGGTCCATAAATATGGCCAATGTTTATGCAGCATATTAGTGTTATGTTTTCATATTAACCAGATTTTTATATTAGCTTCCATACGTTGTGTGCTTGTATTTTCAGTTGTGTGTGTTTTGTTGATCTTTTATGATCAGAACCCAACACATACAAGACGTTGAATCAATGTCGTTTTAACGTTGATTCATCGTCTACGACGTTGGGCCAACGCTAAACCAACATTGATTTAACGTCTTGTGTCTCAAAACCAGCGTAAAACTACATAATCAATACATGTAAAATAAATATCACATATAATATTTAATGCGATGAAGGTGATATTTTTTTATTAAAGGACATAGCAGCATTTATATGTTACCGTAACAATTGTACAAGTGAGATCTGAAAAAAATATGCTAATGTTTAAACAAAAATTCTTCATATCCATATTGGTGAAGAGGAAAACCTGGCTACCTCCTATGCTATATAGATCGAGATATCCAGGTTTGCCTCTTCACCCCCTAAATCTATTTTCTACGAGTTTCTTCATAAATAATGAGGGTTAATGAGGTCAAAAAGTCACTATGATAGAGTCTATGCCTAAAATGTTTCATCAAATTTAATTTTATATAATTTTCCTGCTTAGTGACCTAATTGTTCCTGCTTAGTGACATTGGTTAATTAGAGGACATTTATACTGATGGCATATTGCAGGTGTACAGCATGAAAATCAAATCACCGTCTGGTACAGGACCCAAAGCTAGTCAGCATTGTCAACGGTGATGTCTCACGTAGAAACAGCGATGGGCAAGATCTCATGTGGGGTGGTCTATACCCAGAAAACACGGGACATTCACCCAATGCTGTTTCCACGTCGAAGACGGTGGGCCAACATTGAAACAGTATTGAGTGAATGCCACGAGTTTGCTGGGTGCCTTCCAGCTACACCATTTTTCATATGCGTCTGCGATGGTCTTTAACCCTTTCAAGCCTGAATTTACCATTGTCATCTTCATCCACTACAAGCCGCGAATTGCTGTCGCAATTCTCGACTTGTAGTGGATGAAGATGATTTGATATGGGTGAAAATTTTTAGAAAATTGCCATGTATTGGTAAACCAATTTCATGGAAATTTTCGTTCTAAAACCCTTAGTTATAGGAAAATTAAGTCTGTTTTCAGGGATGTGAAATGATGCTTTAATGCATCGTGAGGGCTTAAAGGGTTAAGTGTCCAGTAACTGAGTTTTGAATTGGTTGGCAAATTTTGGGGTTTAGATATAAGCAGTGATTTAATTGCTACCATAGAATAAAGTACGTTGCGACGTGAACGTGCAATACCATTCTTAAGTGCAGAGTCGACAATGCAGTATCTGCTAACTTTACAAGTGAGCAGATACTGCCTTTTGGCTTTGCAAAGTAGCATTGATCCGGTATGATCACACACTACACCACAGTCGTTTGCGCATCAGCGGTGTAGGTGTCCCAAATCACATTTGCCCTGTCACTGGTCCATTAGAAAACTGGGATCTGTCTTTCAAATATGTGTGTTTTTGCCACGCTTTGTCAGACAAGTTTTGCAGGACAGCTTCGCACGGCAGAGTATAAGCAAACGTTTTCTGTTATAGGACACCATGGTTTGCCATACCTCCGAGTTATCCGGAATCCATGGGAGGAAACATGGATGCCTGGCTGCCATTAAGAAAGACGACTTCACAAAAGAGCCAGTGTCCACGCTAATGCAATCTAGTCCCTGAAGCTGACTGCACTGAAGGACACTCTCTAGTCCCAGGATAGAAATCTAATCCCTCAGATCATCCTGTCAAACATACAGTATTTTTTCTTGTTTAAAATCAAAACGCGTGTGTTGAAGCAGACTGTCGATAAGGCAGTCCACTAAGCTGCTGCATCTAAACCTCCTATTCTAGTATTTATTGAGATGGTTTTGTTTTAATTCCAGGAATTAAAATGACAATGTGCAATGTCTGTTGATTGTTTATCCTGATTGAATGACTGGCTGTGATATATCATACCCTTGGGTATGAAAGGGTGTATCTGCCACTTTGTGAAATGACAGATACACCCTTTTATATCCAAGGTGACGATGCAGGTTCAGGTCACACACAGCCGCATGCACTAAACTTGTACCACTCGTCATTTGATAATTCAATCACTAACCTTCTGGTTTATTTGTTTTCAGACTACATTGCTTTACCATGTTTTATTAACAAGGAACAAAACGCAAAAATTGTGATAGAACATTTTGTCTCATCAATTAACCATGAAATGAACATAAAATAAAATAAACACATATCGCTCTTCTGTGGCTGGTGGTCTTAATTCAAAAGGCTTTTAAATGTTTCAACATTTAATTTATATTATGAGAAACAACTAAAAGCAGGGTATGAAAATATCCCGCTAAGGTAATTTATTTAAAATTTCACCCACTTCAAGTGTGTGAAAATTACTCATAGTCGTTTAATTTGAGACCAAACATTTCTAAATCTTCATATATTAACAGTCATTTAATTCCCAATATCAGTGATTTTGTCGGCAAATAAAACAGATTAAAAACGACTATCGCGCTTAGCGGGTTAAGGGTTAATTGAGTACTACGCGCATACTCAAAGGCTTATAATTATATGCTTTATCTTTTAACCCTTTAAGTCCACACGATGCATTAAAGCATCATTTTACATTCCTGAAAAAAACCTTAATTTTCCTACAATAAAGGTTTTTAGAGCGAAAATTTCCATGAAACTGGTTTACCATTACAAGGCAATTTTCTTTAATTTTTAAACCACATCAAATCATCATCATCATCCACTACAAGTCGAGAATTGCAACAACAATTCGCGGCTTGTAGTGGATGAAGATGACAATATAAAGTCAGGCTCGAAAGGATTAATGTGTTAATATACATTGCCCCTTAACCCTTTCAGGCCTGCATTTACCATTGTCATTTTCATCCACTACAAGCCGCGAATTGCTGTCGCAATTTTCGACTTGTAGTAGATTTAGATGATTTGATGCGGTTTAAAAATTAAAGAAAATTGCCATGTATTGGTAAAGCAGTTTCATGGAAATTTTCATTCTAAAACCCCTAGTTGTAGGGAAATTAAATCTGTTTTCAGGGATGTAAGATGATGCTGTAATGCATCGTGAGGGCTTAAAGGGTTAAAGCGCTGAATGAATTTGTAAAAAACATCGCAACCAATTTCTAATCATCATAAATGTCTTAGTTAGCTCTTTCTGCTTTATTTGAATACCTATGTTATGGGTCTACGGCCAGTAGAAATATTATAATTCTTACAGTGTGGGGATCGACTTTAGACGTCTGACGTCTACAGACGTCAGATTCTGACGACAAAAGTCGTTCCCCGCACTGTAAGGGTCGACCCTTACAACGCGGAAATATTGATGTATGCACTATGGGAACAGAATGTTTTTTTTAATAATCATATTAAATGTCTTAGTTAGCTCTTTCCGCTTCATTTGAATACCTACAAGTATGTTATGTACAGTCATTATAATTGTTTTCAATTCTTCCAGTCCGAGAATCGTCTTTAGACGTCAGAATCTGATGCCTACATACGTCATATTCTGACGTCTAAAGACGATCCCCGCGCTCGAAGGGTTAAACCATTATAATCAGGTGTGATGTTGCCTACTACACTTATTTGTCAAATAAATATTTGCTCGAGATATTCGTTTGAGGGAATATGTTTATGGGAGACAATATGCCACGCAATATCTATTCATCGCAAATTGACAGTCGTCACAGTGTGACCATAAAAATAAATAGGGTTTCATGATACCCTGCTAAAAGGTTCAGCTTTGCGACCTGTCTCCTATTTCTTTGACACGACCTTAATTTCAGCAGTCACCATCGAGAATGCATTTATGACAGGGCATGGCTCAAAGTGCCACTGTATCAAGCCATCTTCTCCCTTTCCTACTAAAATCCCTCCATTAACCGACTGGATGCAGACGTGCGGGTGCATTGCTTTATATATGGAAGAACAGATTCAGTCACTCAAGTCGTCAAATACCACTGGAAATGGTGATTGTCTATTTAAGTCGGTAGTTGTGTGGCCACTATCGAATAAGTAGACACAAAGCAACTTATCTTTTGCAGTAATTTTTCGTAGCATGTTTCAATGCTGGGTTTGCAGATGGAGATGAAGACATAGGCCCTATATACTTTGCCCTCATTTTAACATGTTTAATACAACATGCTTAATGGTAGAGAAGATTATGTTAAGTTCCAAAGTGGGTAAAATTTAACCACTGTCAACATGTATAATGTATATTGCGAATTATCCGATTATTCTATAGA
This sequence comes from Flabesymbios commensalis, assembly GCA_964017125.1. NCBI lineage: Eukaryota > Metazoa > Annelida > Polychaeta > Terebellida > Flabelligeridae > Flabesymbios > Flabesymbios commensalis. The sequence goes on from OZ024904.1 coordinate 73,086,787, forward strand.
TCTAAAACGAACTTATAAGTAACACAATCAAATAAATCAGGTTATTTTTTAAAACATGAGCGTTGATTTCGATGATATCTAGATTGTGCCAAACATGCAGATTTTTACCTTTCTAAATCATGTTAATGGGCTGACATCACTAAAATAAGTTAAAGACAAAGGCAGGGGAAATTTTGCGCTTGCTCAACTACAAACTTACATTTGACTTAGAATCGCCTGTATATAAATTTGATTTAGCGATTATCAATGCATCATTGTGACAAACGTATCACATTCTTTTTTACCACTATTATTGTCTTCTTCATAGCATACTGTGATGTTCCGTTACTTTGTGAATCCAATACAATCTGGACGCATCGCAAACCAATGATTAGTTTTGTCGTATTTTCCTACCACCGCCGTCTTTCTCCGCGTGAGATTGGCTGGATCGGGGGTGATTGCTGCCTACTTGAGGTCATACCAGATATCTGTCCACAGGGAACAGCCACATTTCCTTGCCTGTCACCGTAAGAGTCATGTGCCTCTGTCATGACATCCTAGCCTAGGATTTACCAACAACCCCGCTTCCTGGTTTTCCTGCGTCCCTTGGTTTCCCCAGTTCCCTCCTTCCTGGGCGACCTTGTGCTATGTCAGATGGGATATATCCCAAATGATAGCCTACTCGTGACGTGCAAGCAAAATATTGCTGATATGACCGGAAAGCTCCCAGTAAAAACATTTGTATAATACTTGTACAATGTTAGACCAACGTCGAAGACGTTGGGGCGACAATGTACAAAATATTGCTGATATGACCGGAAGGTTCCCAGTAAAAACATTTGTATAATATTTGTACAGTGTTAGACCAACGTCGAAGACGTTGGGGCGACAATGTACAAAATATTGCTGATATGACCGGAAGGTTCCCAGTAAAAACATTTGTATTATATTTGTACAGTGTTAGACCAACGTCGAAGACGTTGGGGCGACAATGTACAGTGTTTTACAAATGTTGTGTGTTTGCTGGGTTACTGTATGTCCACTTCTGGGTCTACTATGTTGTTGTGGTACAAGCACCCTAACCCTTAAAGCGCCGAAATATATTTGTTTAAACCATGGAGACCACATGGTTTTTTTCAATTTGAAATCATCATAAATGTCTTAGTTAACTCTTTCCGCTTCATTTGAATATCTATATGTTATGGGTCTACGGCCATTATACATTTATTAATTCTTTCAGTGCGGGGATCGACTTTAGACGTCAGAATATGACGTCTTTAGACGTCAGATTTTGACGTCTAAAGACGGTCCCCGCGCTGAAAGGGTTAATCCATGCAGTGTATATGTTTTACAATTCCAGCAGTACATAACATTGATACTTAATTGTTTGTGAAACCACTTTTAAATACATTCATAATAAAATTTGTAAGCGATTCATACAGTTACTTTCACCATATCACAAAATAGTCTTTGTGTCATTGACAATGCAACTGTTGCAGCAATACATCACAATGTACAAGTCCGTACGATAAAGAACTGCATATACACACCAAACTATTACAAGCGTCAAAATAGCTAAAGACCACACGAAGTTTAGTGCTATAATGAAATATTTGGCACAATGACCTATTCTTCCTTAATATTTTAATTCACTCAATATAATTTATTTTAGACATTTGCCTAAAATTGAAGCAGATTACTAAAAATGGGTTTCTGGAAGATCGAGACGATGACCAGGAACGGTCGCTTTATATTAATGTTGTCTCTATTATTCTGGCAATATTGGACGGGATCTCTTTGATGCTGGTCAGTATTTCCACAATTTTGTACAAAAAAGCTATATGTATATATATATATGTGTACATATACAGTTTTTATACATGCATTATAACCAGCTAGGCATGATCAAAAGAGCGTTAAAACGTAGGCCTACTATTGGGGAAAATCGATTTCACTGGATTAAAATAAGCGGGTAGAGCACTCTAATCTCTAAAGAAGTTATTTTAAATGGAATAAAAAAATATTTTGCATAGGCCTATAGAGTACACCTGGGGCCCATCCCACTAAGATTCTTAATATTGAGATTATCTTATCTTACTCTCATTCCCATTAAAAAAGTTAGGATCAATCTTAACTTTCTAATGAAAATAAGAGACAATTAATATAATCTTAATTTAAAGATTTTCAGTGGGATGGGCCCCTGGGTCCTAATGGGGCATTTAGGTTGGTCAATCAGTCCGTGTCAACATAAGTGGTTATCCATTATAAGTACCGGTATGTCTAACCCTAATGATAGGAGTATATCGTTTTAAAATAAAACTTCCACGAATTCAATTCATTTTCATCACTTCCACTTTCCAAATGTTTGTTGATGGATAACAATGACTGTTCTTTAAGCATTACAATGCTGAAATATTTTCGTATAAACCATATAAACCAAATAGGGTTTTTTCAATTTGATATCATCATCAATGTCTTAGTCCAGTCCATTTGAATACCTATGCTATGGGTCTACGGCCAGTAAAATTATGCTATTTCTTTCAGCGCGGGGACCGTCTTTATACGTCAGAATCTGACGTCTACAGACGTCAGATTCTGACGTATAAAGAGGGTCCCCGCACTGAAAGGGTTAATATCATACAAAATATTTTATACATACGAATTAAAACAAAAGTTATGTTTTATAAATTCATTTACGCAAAGAGTGCAAGCTCATTATACTTCCCTGCAAAGCTTTTTGTGGTTTGCAGGGCAGGATAATCTGGTTGACCACCCATGGAAAGGAAGTGAGATGTTATGTTTCTGAGTCAGGCTATTACAGGAGAGCGATATAGACCAGTTCGTCTTGAGAAGGCGCCATATCTGTTTCAGCGTCTCCTAACAGCCTCAGACATTATGACAAGGAGGGCAGCAGTGGCAGAGATTCTATTAAGATTGTATAATGACGTCACATTAATAAGCTTATATCCTTCCCTTGTCGATGAATTGACGAATTATCGCAAACATAACATCAACTATATGAGATTGGAAATGGACCATTGTATTATAATTTGTAGGCCACTTAACGCAATTGCTGTGTGAGATTTTCGGGTGAGTCTGATACGAGCATTGTTTATTAATATGGAATATCACATCCCCGTATAATAAACGCCGCACTGACGATAAGTCGCTGTATTATAATGATATTTAGGTCATATCCGCGCATAATAAACGCCGCACTGACCATGTGTGATTATATTATAATGATATTCAGGTCACATCCGGGCATAATAAACGCCGCACTGACCATGTGTGGTTATATTATAATCATATTTATGTCACATCCGGGCATAATAAACGCCGCGATGACCATATGTCCCTATAATTTAATGATATTTAGGTCATATCCGTGCATAATAAACATCGCACTGACCATGTGTGGCTATATTATAATGATATTTAGGTCAAACTAAATGCATGTAGCCTACTAGTATAATGATATTTAGGTCAAACTAAATGCATGTAGCCTACTAGTATTTACACACACAAAAATAATACCGGCATTAGTTGCAATAGCCAGGACTACTATCAAAATGGGTTTAGTCAATTTCCTTTCTAGATCATAGTATTATTATTATTCGTCTTGTATACACTTTTCATTTCCTGATAGATGAAATTACGCCATGGTCGTGCTCACTTTGCTGGTAATTCCACATTGGCTCATCATTCATATCCACAAGCCCATCCCCCAAATAATGAAGAATAACGCAGCATTAAGTGTGACACTCTGTCTCAGGATTCATGGTCATATAATGAATCTAGATGCAATTGACCAACGGGTATGTCTAAAATAATTGCATAGCGTATGTCAAATACATATTTTATTTAATATATTAAAGAATGGTTTATGTGATCCATTAGGATTTATTGAAGCTTGAACTCGATACAAGCAATAAAACTGCTGGCTGCTTTGGGATGCATATCTGTGTAACCGAATCAGACCGTACCAATGTACCAATACGCCACTTTAATATTAAACAGTTCACTGACTAACGGATCCGCCGAGAGATACCTCTCTCGTGGGAATGATGACGTGGCGCCCTACTACCATATTGGGGCTACTATCTCCAGGAAAGGTGATACAATGGCTTCAGGAATGGTCTATTTGGTGATCTCCTCAAGATATGATGGATCAACGTCCAATAACGCTGATCCATCACAGTTGTATCTGTCTTTAATATCTTACAGAATTTTTTAACCGATGAAATGTTTAACATGATCAAGGTTTAAAATCATATTACAGCTCCTATGAAATACCAGTGATTGATTTTTGCCGATCTCTGGCCTCCAATAGCACCGCTGCTGAACGAAGATCTACTGTTAGCTATGGTACCAGCACGCTATATATATATATATATATATATATATATATAGCAGACTGAAAACGTGCTTACTTGAAGGAATACATTCCCCACCGCAATATAAATACTTGTAGGCTACTATTTATAATGGTCGTAGACCCATAACATAGGTATACAAATGGATCGGAAAGAGCTAACTAAGACATGTATGATGATTTCAAATTGAAAAAACCCTTTGGTCTCCATGGCTTATACAAAACTATTTTAGCGTTGTAAGGGTTAATTACCTACCAATGTTAAGTACCAGTTATGAATGTGGTGTGTTTTTTCCAGATCAATGCGTGTCACCAGGTCATGTTTTATACACTAGTTTGTCCACTATACGCGCAGCTGAGTACCACCCTGTAGAGACTTCAGCTGTATTCGTTCTCACTGGAAGTACACTCTGCACGCAGGTTGCTGAGTACCTGTTTATTACTTCCCTGGATGGAGTATCTCCAGGGTAATCACCATGATAGAATACTGTGATACTGAACCGGATGATAACCAACTAAAACACTGCCGCAGCCCTTCCCTCGCATCCCCAGATTTGGTCTGTTTTTATCACACACTAGATGAGAGAAGAAATTTTAAAGCTCTCCTAATGGCCACCAGGGGATGGTCCGCTGCTCTCTCTCTGACGTCATGGATACTGTATGGCTATTTTACAGTGCGGTATATTGTCTTGCACTACCCTCCTCACTCCCGAGTGCTCTAAATAACGTCAGGAATGATCAAATAAGCTTTTAACCCTTTAACCGCCAAATTTTTCAATGTGAATTTTCACCCACTTGAAGTTGTGTCTCGCTGACGCGATCAACAACTTCAAGTGAGTGAAAATTATTCAGATTTGACAGAATGGAGGTCAACTCTTTTCAAATATTGCTGATTGATGTCACATTTTATCTTTAACATGTTTATAAGGCGGTACTTAATGTGCTGATAAAAAAATAAAACCCGAAAGGGCAAAGCCCGCGACTTAAAGAATCATGTGACCCCAGAAGTGTTCTCGTTTGTGGTGACATCCACTTTTGTTTAACCAGATTTATCACTGAATTCATGCATAGACCTTTCAGAAAATGTATAGTTATCCATAGCCTAGACAAGAAAAAATGTGCTTTTGACCACTGTAATGCCTTAAAAATGACATTTTTGGCATGTCGCCACCTTGAATTTTTGTCTTAGACAGGTCACTGCTCATGAGTGGGTGCAGTTTTGGAAGATAAATTGTTTGAATTTGACGAACATATAGTAGTAATTGTATTTTTAAAAATAATTCCTAAAAGTAGTATATTGTCCCTTGCAAAATTGAAATAATGTTCATGTCGCCACAAAATAATAGAATACGCCACATTGTTGTTATCTGCCAAAAATTATAAGATCAACTAAAGCTCCTTGCTGTGTGATGAATATGTAATCTAAGGTATGTATATAAAAAGACATACAAAAATTATGTGATACTAACAGTACTACTCTTGCAATAATCAATAGAAACAAGCAGACACTATTTATTTAAAAAAAAATATATGTTACATGGACTCTGAAGAAATAGTGATATGCACACTTAACAACAAATGGCCCTTTAGTTACTCACCAGGTATGTTTCCACGCAGCAAGAAAAAAATTAGTCTGGCCACTGAGCCCAGCTTTACAATTGTGCAAAAAGTAATACGTTACATTTTGTAACGTATTTCGGTAACGTATTTTGGTAACGTATTTTGCTCTTCACTAAACAATGTTGTAATAGTGCATTCTGTTTCGTAACAAAAGTACAAAACACTCACACTTTGCATGATACAACTATTTACTGGATATAGTGCCATTTAGTATCATTACTTCATCATAACATGAATTATGTTAGTTATGTAGCGTATTTTGGTAACGTATTTTGCATTTTTATTGGAAATATTAATTAACAGGCACGAAATGACAGAAACTCGGTATATATCGTTATAGAAATAAGCAAAAATGTGCTTAGACAAAAAACACCTCGATTATTCAATGTGGCAGTGTGTAATAACGTCCATTATACACACAAATACAGAATACGTTACTTTTAATTCTGATAATGATTTTGTGCCTGGTGAAGTATAGTGAAATAGTAGATACAATAATTCTGGTGACAATGACACGCATAATTTATTGTATTGCCTAGGTTTATTTAAAAAAATATTGAAAGGGTATTAGTGTACACACTAATGTTCTTATTAGGAAAAATGCTTCCTTATTATGTACACTGCAGTACCATAGACAATCCTGCATACTCAAGGCCTTTGAAAAATTTGAGGCACTGGATATGCTCTTCCCCGATGACAGACATCCGACCAGGCCGGAATTCGAACCCAGTACCCCTTATTTTCAAATCAAAATCGGAACGAAGGAGTCATCGGGCCTGGCCTCACTGATAGTGTGGAATCGTGTGGCGCTCGTATGTTGTTCATACAAACGCTGTAATAACTCCGTAAAACAACTTGCTAAGGCGATTGGGCGTCCACCCTACGATGGGTGAGTTTCTATACTGGCTACTAGCTTAAGAACGGGAAACGAATTATTATTTTCTTACGACCGCCTTGACAAAGCCGCAAGAAATGCTCCCGAAGTCGTTGAAACGGCTTTCGCACGGGTCTTTGTGACCAGGCTTTTACAGGATAGAACGAGCTCACTAATAGCACCATTATTCATACGATGATCCTAAGGTTTAATTAATGCAGTTGTTATTACGAGCCTCATCCGGCGCTTGTATGAACGCCGTACGAATGTAAACATTTAGTACGATGCTCGTACCAACGCCTCAAGGTGTGGGTACGGTTGTCGTGAGGCGCTCGTGCGAATTAAATGGTAACTTTTATAGGAAGGTTTTTGCGAAACTATGCGACAGCGTACGCGCGTTATTTTTTTAGGAAATGAATACGAATTCGTACGAATCTATTTTGCCGTGCAAAGCCGAAAGGCAGTATTTGCTTACTTTACAAGTAAGCAAATACTGCCTTTTGGCTTTGCATGGCAGCAGTATAGGTCTTACGAATCTTTGTGACCGAGCTCTCAGTAGGAAATATACACACTATTATGTCAGGATGAATTATCCATACTCTCAAACACCTCGCCTCCCAGCAAGCACGAGATGCTGTTTAATGCTGGACCAGCGACGCAGACGTTGGTCTAGCATTAAAACAACATTGGGTCGACGTTTCATGCTTGCTGTGTCTCTGGTGTAAGCTCCACAGTAGTTCTCTCTAATTACGTTACGGTGTTGTATGGACTTCCCAATAAACAGTCTATTTATAACAAATAACATTCAGAGTATTGTTGCTTAATCTTTTATTCCAATATCTGCATCTCCAATAAAATTTTAATTAAAATGTGTTTTTATTGGTAATATTCCCTTTAAACCAAAGACGGTGCAAGTGGCATGAAGTGGATTGTTATTGTATCGCGTGAGAAGCATTACACAACATTATATTTATATCTTATATTAAGTAATTATTAGCGACTAAATCCGAATTAGTATAGGTAGTTTACGTTCAGGTAGTTTAACTATGGCTCTTTAAACAGCCTGCAAAAAAAACGAATTGCGTTGAGGAGCAGTCGACACAAAAGAACGAATTATACAAATTTGCGTATACAAGTACAGACGCATTCACCTCGCACGTTAAAACCAAACAAATAGCACAGATGCTGGCCAAATAAATGTTAAGTGCTGGCTAGAGAGAAGGATTAGACAGATTATGCCCGGAAAGACTGATGGACAATTTGTGGACAATGTCGGGAAATGGTTCACTAACACCAATCAAATTCTATGGCGAGCACGCTAAATTCTCCTCTGTTACGTCCCGTATTCTCGTACAAGTTACGATATATCGTAGGCTTCTGATTGGTCGAGATGGCTATCTCGACCAATCAGAAGCCTACGATATATCGTAACTTGTACGAGAATACGGGCGCTGTAGAAAGCCAAATTATTCACGTGGTACAGTAAAATGTACTGATCAATCTAAACTGGGATATTCTACTACAGGAGGTAGGGAAAGGAAAGGGAAGGAAAGGAAAAAAAGAAGGAATGAAAAAAGGAAGGAAAGAAGAGAAGGTAGGAAAGCAGGAAGGAAGGAAAGCAGGAAGGAACGAACGAAATCACTGTGTCAGTACAACAACCAGATGATCAATCAATTTTGCAGCATTGTATTGTTTCACTTATATATTTTTCTCTTCTATTTAACTGATCCATTGCGCTTTTTTTAAATTCAGAATAAACAACAGCAGTGAGTAAAAACAGAAGTGCAATCATTATAGCTTACGCACGAACTCGTTTATTTTTCATTAAAGAGAGCCATAACAACGCAATAAAATATTAACAGGAAATAATGAAATTTTAAACTGCAGTGTTTTAGTGGCGTATGTGGTACATCCATCAGCGATATGCATTTAAATCATTTAAAATTACTCTAATTTGAGTATTTTGTTTTCTATGAAGAGATGTATATCGCAGATGATTTTTTTCTAAATGTTCAGATTTTTAAAAACATGTTTTATAAACATTTTTAAGAATCCAGAGAAAACCTAATTAAACTATTTGTACACCTAAAGAGTGATTGTTGTATAATGCACTCACTTTTGTTTACATGGCAATATTGAGTCTTTTTCAGTGTTTTTTTATTTATTTAGAGCGTATTTCGCAAAAAAAATTGTGTTTGAAGCCGAGACAAGCAATGAATGCATAATGTACTATAATTGATAATTACAGAATATCTCATTCTAATGTAATGCTTTGGACGGCAATGATACCATGTTAGGAACACTAGATCAACAGCGTGTTTTCAGTCAGATTGTTATTCTTAGGAAAAAACATCCTTAGCAATAAACGTATCATTGACTGTTAATCAAGCACAGAGCTTCACTGCGTTCCCATATTTTTTGTTTGTATGACTAAGAGAATGGATAATTAACCTTGTTGCAAAGTAGACAATATAATGCGTGCTTATCTGTATGATTATGTCACGGAACAGGGCCCGTACAAGTACAAGTCACGATATATCGTAGGCTTCGAGTTGGTCGAGATGGCCATCTCGAAACCTACGATATATCGTAACTTGTACGAAAATACGGGCTCTGGAACACGTACTTCTCTGGATTATGTTAACACGTTGAGAGGGATTCAAGACATCATTCAAATTATTCGTAGCCACTCTATTTTGATATTGACCCCTCAATACAGTAAATTAGACAATATATCGTCGCCTTGGATATGAAAGGGTGTATCTGCCAATTTATAAAGTGACAGATACACCCTTTCATATCCAATTATGGAAGGGTGTATCTGCCACTTTATAAAGTGACAGATACACCCTTTCATATCCAAGGGGAAGATATATTATATTCACGTAAAGCATAGTTAGATATTGTAAAACTTAACGATAGAGTTAATCATTTAGTGACATTAATTTAAGATATCTTTTTCTCTGCTGAAACCACCTGTACTGTGAGAGATATGCATCTCATGCTGATAACACGGAATGCTTTACAAATCACTAACCCTTTAACACTGAGAACGACAATGGTCGTTTTTTTCTTTTTTTATCATGTCAAGTACCAGTTTTTATTATATAAGTTGATGTTGAATCAGTAGGAACTACAGGGGAATTGTGACCTTTCAAGTAACAGTAATGTTTGCACTAAGTTTAATGATTTTTTTGGTGGCCATTTTGAATTTTGCTAAGTTAGGCTGTTAGGTTTGTTAGGCCATTTTGAATTAGAATTTTAGATTTTAGAATTGAGACTTCATATTTTAGAAGCCCCCACTGATCTTTTGTACTTTTATATATATACAGGGTGTATACATATAAGGAATTATGCTATTTTTAAGAAATGTACCCTGTAATACACTCAATAATACAATACATTTCTAAAAGATCTGGTATTGTAAATGGTATATATACAGATGAAAATGTCTATAATCTAATCATAGCTACCCTTAAAATCAATTTAATCAACACTGCCATATGAGGGCTTTAAAAGCACATGTCATTATGTGGATATCAGAAAACACTTAAGATCAATTTGATGTTAAAAGTGTCATTGCCATGATAGAAGTGTAAATATCAGTTTTCCGCACCAACAACTAGTGATAAAAAAATACATTTTTGTAAGTGATAAGAAAATCACTCTGGAAAAGTGTAGAAACATTAAGACATATTGTGTGCGACACTGGCCCAACCTTAAAACAACATTAAGTCGACGTTCCGTGTTTGAATGGATTAGCAACTGTTATTTGAATTGTTAAATGTAGCATTTAAAAGATTTCTAATATCTATATAAAACACGCAATATTTGCTGATTACTGGGATACTGTCAGCGACGCTGGCACGGCATCACAACATCGCGGAACAAATATCATTTAATTATCAAATCTTACATTTAAAGGGTAATGGGACGACTCAGCCTGGATACACTGCCCGCATTTCAGCCTGAATCTATTCACACAATGAATAAACATCACCCGAGATGTACATTATTGACCCGACGGGCGGGGGCCCTGGGGTAGTGGTTAGCACCGCTGCCTTTCACGCCAGAGTCCGGGGCTCGGTTCCCGGTCTCGGCGGTTTGAAAGAAACAAAAATGTTTCTTCCCCATCCACGTGTGAAAGTCAGTATTGTGGGGAGCCTCCGTGACCGAGAGGTAGCGTGCTCGGCCTCAGACCGCCAGGGCTCGAATTTCGACTCCTGTATCTGGAGGACAGTGTCATCTCAATCATCTCACCATCCTCAGGAGGTTCTCCTGGCCCAGTTTAGCCTATATGTGCACAAAGGTGGCCTAAAGCCCGATTCATTTCATTTTATTGACCCGACATCTATCCAACCTGAACAAATTCGGAAGAATAACTGGGAATTCTTAAAAAAGGTATAGCACACCTCCCCCATACATAAGGATCATTGTGCCAAGGTTTGAAGTTGATTGAATGAAAACTCAGGGAGAAATATCATTCCAATTAAAAGAATAAAAATAAACTAGAACCAAAGGAAACTCAATATGTTTGGGCATAATAACGTAAACGTTGTGTATCAAATATATATATGAGTAATGTTCACCCACTTGAAGTTGTGGATCGCGGTAGCGAGACACAACTACAAGTGGGTGAACAATTAAATTAAAGAACTTAAAGGTTAAAGGGATAAGTACATGTGAGCCAATGATATCAAGTACATGTGAGCCAATGATACCAATGATGTCAACGGTTTATATAGCTGTATCACACATACATCAATACGATATAATAGCCATATACACTCTTTCAAAAGTCAAAAGCAATTACGCACATGTTAAAATGTACGAAACATTCACAATAACTTTAACAGGCCAACTCAGCCGAGGTACGTTGACCCAATGTAGGTTTAATGTTGGGCCAGCGTCGAAGACGTGCAATGCGCGCTGCAAAACTATAATATATCATATTATCATGTCCGTTGTCAATATTTCACATAAACACAATTGAAATGGGATAATCATCTGTTATCAAGGTTATTGTGTATTGTCGCTAATCACCTAACTAACTATAATGCGATGTTGCATGTAATGCCAGCATTACTCCATAGTTATCTATCTGTAGCGATGTTTGCTAGTTTATTAATGCATATCATGTATAGTAGAGCTCCTTAAGCGGATAAATATATAGTAATACTAATATTTGCTACTGTTTTTATTAATATTAGTATTTTTATCTCTGGTTTTGGCGCGGGAAACACATACTATCAAGAATACATATAAGATGCATTATGTATTCTTGATATTATGTATATTACCTTTGATACTTTTTATACGTATGGCCTACTTTTTGTATATGAATGCATATGAATATAGGTGCTGCCTAGCTTGCAGAGGTGTTTATAAACCTATTGCAACTGTATATAATATCACAATAATACAATGTTTATGGGTTATTTTGTATTTGTAAAGCTAAATAAAATAAAATAATGGCAATATGTGACCCATTTGCAGCTAATCAGTCGCATCACGTTGTTTTCTAAATTGCAGAAATGCTAAAAATAAATAATACAGCAATCGTATATATCAAAACTTTGTTTTAAATAAAAATAATCACCAACTCCTTGAAACGACATAAATGATACATTTCTACTCTTTTACACCATCGGATAACAATTTTTTGGAAAAAAATGCGCGAGTCGACTGATTTTGTGCAGACGGGTCACAAAAGTAACACGCGGCCGTTTATGACACGATATTACACAATCCATAGCTATTTATAGCTATCTGGACTAGAGCTATCTGAGCCAACAGTCTGGGCTTGTATTCTCGTACAGGTTGCGATATATCGTAGACTTGGGATTGGTCGAGATGGGGCTATCTTCCGTGACGTTTTCTGAGCCGAGCATGACCGATCAGCTGGGCCAAGCTCGCCCACCTGATTGTGAAATCAAGCGAGGCCGATGTGACGTAGCCTATTTCTGCGGATAATTTGTGGACGCCGTGTATCTCATCTCGGTGTGTGTCCACCCCTCTGTGCTCCCACTGCAGGGACCAGCGACTTGTCACGTGAAAACAAGTTTACAAGATGCAAGAACAACGTTTGTGACATTGCAACGTCTTCCATTGACATCATCCAACATCCCAGCAAACACTGACCCCACGTTGATTTAACGCTGGACCAGCGTCTGCGACGCTGGCCCAACGTTAAGTCAACACGGGTTTTTGTTTACCCGGGCGGCGGTATCTGGTCATTGATCTTCCCATGTATATCAAGCGATCCGAGGGAAAAGAACGGCGGCCGGCTCGCAAGCAATCATGTAAGCCCACGGCCCAGGCTGAATTCCTGATGGCAAATGCCACTTTGTTCCTTCTGCTGCTCTGGTTATTCCATTTTCCTTCCCGTTCGATGCACGCGATACCTTCCTGTCACTTGTCGCCTCGCGGTGCAGGTCGGACAAGTTATTTCCCCTTGCAGTCGGTCGGCTGAAAAGTGGGGCTTCTGTGCACAGAATGTGCTGAGCTTTGCTTGTTTGTTTTGTCGCGGAAATGTAGACATTTTGTTGATCTTTTTATAATGTGTAGCTCCACATGCTTTAAAGTATATTTAGATGGACAGAGATAATAACATCACTATGACATTGGCATCACCATGGCACAGTGTTGTCCGCGCCGTTCTTAAATCGTCCTGTTCTGCAAGAAACTCTACAGCAACCTTTTCCCAATCATGGCAGAATAATAAGGAGCCATTAACTTGGTAAGTTTCGTCGTTGATGCCACAGGGTAATCGGCGATGTGTTTATCACTCATCTTGGAGGATTTCTTTTCTCGCGAGATCTACGTCCCTGAATGAAGCAGAATGCCGAGGCCGGCGAGCGCAGCCATATGGCCACCGAAGAAAAGTCATGAAAAGTCTGATAAAACACAATATAAGTTGGAACACGAAATGGAGCGGCCTGTATGGAATATAAAGATGAGCAGGAAGGGATTTAATAAACATTACCGCGGAAGGATAACAGTACATAGACAGAGATGTGGATTGCCAACTCGGGACGCTAGCGCGGGACCCTCAGTAGATCCATCATCTTATAGAATGAACACTAGACCAACATCTTTGCCAACTAAGCTGTACTGAGCTGCAAGCCAAATTAGGCAGTACCTGCTTACTTTACAAGTAAGCAGATACTTTTTTGGCTCTGCACAGATCCACAGAGATGGAACACGTGGATTTCAATGTGGGCTGATCCTGGGACACCATGCTCGATGTTGCTCCTATCCCACACGGGCACACGGCATTGTTGCGACGTTGAATCAACGTCTACGACGTTGATTCAACGTCGCAACAACGCCGTGTGCCCGGTGGGATGTGATCCGGACTCTCATCCTCTGTCTGAAGGCTGGACGACAATAAATAAGCGGATCACACTGGGATGTATAGAACCGGACTCAGCACCCGAGTCCCGTAGTGAATAGAGCGCCGTCACAGGTCCTCACAGCCACAATAGGCCTCCGTGACACCTACAGCCCTTCGTTAACCTCGCGGACTGCACTATCGTGTATATATCAATGCGATGAAAAACAGGTGCTAATTTTCTGGTAAATTATTTAGCTAGTGTTAGTATATGGCTGTGGATTCTGAAGAGGGGAAAGGTGGCCACATATTATGGAAATCAGACTTGAACATGCCTCGCGACGCGTGTGTGATATTATAAATTTAGATAGGGACATGGCGCAATGCATGAGTGGTGCTTTGCCGATGTCGCTGCCTTCCGCACGTGCGGTTTTGAACCCCGCTGGGTGCAGGATTTTCAAAGAACTATCATGTTTCTCCCCTCTCAAGCTTGGGACCTTGTCTCGATGTTGAGTCCTTGGGCAATGCACTTCACCCTCAAATGCTTCACTTGACTCAGGTGAAGATGAGTACCTGGTAGGACAGAGATGGCAATGTGTAGGCTACGATAAGTTCAGTGCGCCGAAAAGACTGCAGTACTGTTTGCTCTCCGTTGATTTGAAATGGTACACGACGGAACAGGTCCAGTGATATGGGGGTAACATGTCGGCCGATAAGTCTTTAAACTTGATATCAGATTATAGACCTTTAACTTTACCTTTATTTTTATGGAATATTACCCGATAATAAAAATCAATTTCCACCTGAATCCAGCTCAAGTTAAAAATATACAAAATTAAATTAAGAATTATTGTTGCTGGAGGTTAATAGGCCTATACACGTAGGCATATTGTCGCGAGTGCGCCATTTGAATGCGGGCAAATGAAGCCACATGGGCGATGTAAGGAGAAATAAAGACGCGCCCTGACACGCCACATAGACACGAGAGAATCCCGTCCCAGATATAAACACATGATAGAAGTAGAACGTGAAATCTGGAGAGTCCTAAATCCCGGTGTGTGTGGACCCCGCCGCTCCCCACACACGCCACACACGCCAGAGTGCGGCATGGATCGTAAAACGCAGGCCCTAAATCTGCCCGCGCGATAACCAATAACGCTGCGCCGCATGCAGATGGTGTCCCTCTCAAAATGCGACTGGTATATACGTCAACCTCTCCGAAACACAAATGTTGGTTTGATGTTGGGCCACCGTCTGCGACGGTGGCCCAACATAAAGCCAACATTGGTGGACTGTCTAGTGTATGCTGTTTGTCACGCCGGCCCATTGCCTGCATTCAAGATGAACCCATTTCCCGCGAATATTCTTAAATAATTCTGTGCGCTATTTCACATGCTCACATGCATGGATCAACAGTGGCCCAGCTTCCCTATATGGCTCGCAATGTGTTGCGGACCGTACTAAAAGCTCGCTTTTTGCTGAAAATAGGACACCATGTATGACGTGGACGGACTGTGAAAGACCCGTTGATGCCTGCAGGCGTCTGCTTTGGGATGTGACCCATCTATTCAATATGTACATTTTATTATGTTCACAGCTAGTTTATACACCTAACAATAAAATATGCGACGCCACATGTTGATCTCCATGAAAGGACAAATCAGCCACTTTCAAACTGGCACAAAAGTCCCCTCAATCCCTATAGGTTGTCGATTGACACTCGTCCACTATCACTATTCTGCTAAGTTAATTTATTTAAATTTATTGAAATTTTCACCCACTTGAAGTTGTGTCTCGCTACCGCGACCCACAACTCCAAGTGGCAGAAAATTACTCATACATGTTCAATTTCAGCACAATTATTTGCAAATCTTAATGCTTAGACACACATGTCATTCCCAATTACAGTGATTTGGTCGACAAATGAAACAGGTCAAAAACGACAATAGTCGTGATCAGCAGGATAATGGCTAACATAGAAATGACATTCCCTGTACCCTCTGGACCCCTGACTCAGCTGACCACCACCTCCCTCAAACCTGGGTAAAACATTCCAGTTAACGCCTGGTTTGTGCAGCGCCTCTGAGCTCGAGAAATAGATCATCGTATCGCGTCGGGTCGTGTCGTATAGTGTGTCGCATCGTATCATAGCGGGAGCGTCTTGTATCTCGTCCATAGCTGTTTTTAGTCGGGGCATATTTTAAATATATACAAACAGGACTAATCTGTGAGATTAGATCCTGGTCCCATAATCTAATATATTACTGTTATATGATTTCCTTTACTAGATCCCAAAATCCTATATTATTCTATTATAATATGAATGATGTACCCTTACAAAGAGTAGACGAGATGCGCGACTTGGGCGTTATAATAACCAGTTCACTTCATTTATTTTCCTCTTTAATTGAGAGCACAATAGAGGTAGGTCCCTTGACAAAATCATGTGATATATTTATTTAATTATCAATAAATGCGAAATGTTTCACACAACTTTTAATCATATAATTTTCTCATATACAGCATAAGTTTTTCTTATATAATCTGTTATCTACTTTTATGTGCCGAAATGTATTATGTCATTTTAACCAGCTAATTTATATTCTCATATACATTATAAGTATTTTTCTACATAATTCTTTCTCACGTTTTTACATTTCATGTTAACTTCCTGCCAGCCAACCTGCTTGTTTTAGTTGTTATCTTTATTGTTTATTTTACATGTTGCTTGACTAGTTGATTAGAGCTAATGTTATAATGTTTTACTTTTTGCGACTTGAAATAAAACTTATCTTATCTTATCTTATTGGAATAATGATATAGACAACATTATAAGCAAAGCAGCACGAAAAAGTGGCTTATTCAAACGTACGCTAGGTTGGCATGCACCTTAGCAAACTAAATATATAATGTACTCTTCATTAAAACACACCACTACATCATTTTCTTTGTCCGACCACTACATTCTAAGCCGGGAATGGAGTTATTGTTGATCAAGTACAGACCAATTTTCATGGTATGCCTATGGTACCATAATCACTCAGGCGCGACCGAACTGTTGATTATGAGGGATCGTCAATCTGGTCGGATGTGTTTTAAGTCAGTTAAAGCCCTCGGAGCTCTACATTCTTAGATTTAAAAAGCCCTCGGCCTTTGGCCTCGGCCCTTTTCAAAGCTGAGAATGTAGTGCTCCTCGGACTTTATCCTATACCTAGTCCACCCTATACTGGAATATTGTACTGTAGTATGGAGTGGCACTAGTCGTAAAAATATTTAAAAAAAATAGAGAGAAAATGTAGTGGTCAATGACCCGATATGTTTTCAATTATGCTGAAAATTTACTGATATTGCTTTCTTCTGGAAGTGTTTATACGGCAGTTATGATGTTGATGTTAACGATTTTGTTTTTCCTCTGCTGGAGGATGCTCCACTCGTAACGCGATTGATTCTGGATTTCTGATGTGCCAACATACTGTTTCAAACGTAGCTTTTTCAAAAGAATAGTTCTTATGTGGAACTCTTTACGATATAATGTACGCCATATTACTAATTACTCTTCTTTTATATCTAGTTTATATCCATGGTCATGGTCCTTTAAATGTTTTGTGTTGTAATTGCCGCTTATCATAATCATAATTATAAAGGGCTGGTGGAAATATATGGTGGGAGGGAATTTGCGCGCTCATGGCTAATCTAAATTATGAATAAATATGATATATTGACGCGGAACAACAACATGGAGAATGATTTTGTGAAACGCGACACTTCCAACAGGATATTATTTAGATTATCAGAGCATAACATTTATCTTGTATGGCATAACTTTTTTTTTTTATTTTTAAAAAAATGTGGTATGATGTAGGCCCTATATATATGTAAAAATAATGGGTTACCTTCATAACCCCCTCGGCCCCCTCGACCCCTCGACCCACAACCCTCGACCTTCGACCCTCGACCCACAACCCCTCGACCCTCGACCCACAACCCCCTCGACCCTCAACCCTCAATCCCTCGACCCACAACCCCTCGACCCTCGACCCACAACCTCGGCCAATCTGAAATCTTATTTTTTACAAAAGTCAAGTAGTCAAGATATGTAGGTTTAGTCTATAGAGATTGTTTTTTATTATTATTATATCAATGGATATCAATGACGTCCAAGACGTCGGCGTCTCATGTTTGTTGGGTGAGGACACTGCCCAGCAAACACGATGGACCGACATCGTAGACGACGGGCCATCCTTAAACCAGCATTGGATGAACGTCTCATGTTTCCCGACACTGGAGTCATAATCTATAAATAGCAACCGTGTTTTTTCAGCTCAAACAATACGTAGCCAGCAGATTATTCTTTTAGTGTTGGGCAGCGTCGTAGACGGTGGCCCAACTCTAAAAAAAACATTGGGTCGACGCCTCGTTTCTGCTGGATAAGGATACACGCTATGTGCGACACCAAAGCTTGGTGCGACACATAAACATAAGGCCACTATGTTTTTTTCTGTTTTAGATGAGCGCACGCATTAGATTTAGGCCGCGCATTACCAAAAAAACATGTGGTTTTTTCTGCCCAGCGCGCGCATTGGATTGTTGCCGATTGCCGAAAAAAACCAGTTAAGTTGGAGAGATAAAAAAACATTTCGAAAAATTGTTTAAAAAACATGTTGATTTCAAGAGGTAAGAAAAACATTTTTCCAGCTATGTTTTTTTGCTTGTTTTTACGACGCCCTCTTTAATTTTTTAACAAATAGGCTAGATCAAAAGTTTTTTTTATTTCGTCATCCTCATTAACTTTTCCAAAAATAGGTTCAATGTTTATTTTTCATAAATGTTTTTTTACCGCCTTCTCTCATTAGATTTTGGATTTTTTCTGATCTCAAACAGAGAAATTAAACATAATGGCCTAAGCCGTTATACAGTGCTTGATTAATGTTGGCCCAGTGTAGCAGACGGTCAGCCGACATTGACCCGCCATTGGTTCAAGCTCACGAAGGTCGATGGGGTTTTCGAGCCACCGTGGCACGGGAATGGTCCGCTATAGGTCTATTTCCGGTGTTCCCAGAAAACTCGAAGCATTGACACAATGTCAGTTTAAGGTTGTTGGGCCAGCCAACTTCCCCAGAAAAACCCCAGCAAATTCATGAAAGTAGGCCTATAGCCTACAGGTACAAGCCAACCTCTTTAGCATTTGCATATAGGTAGGGGGCCTACATTTCTAGAGGGCCATCATTCGGGGAGGAGGTAGGTAATATTTTTAAAATACAAACTCTGCATTAAATAGTCTAGTCTGAATAATTTACTTGAATAGTCTACCCGTTTTTTAACATGTAGATTTAACTAATAGGCCTAATCAAATTTGAAATAGTCTTGTTGAAATTATGTGAGGATAAATAATCTACTGCCCCCCCCCCCCCCCTCAGATAACAGACCATAAATATAGCTCCGATTAACATATTTTTTATCGACCCACAACCCTCGACCTTCGACCCTTGACCCACAACCCCTCGACCCTCGACCCACAACCCCCTCGACCCTCAACCCTCAATCCCTTGACCCACAACCCCTCGACCCTCGACCCACAACCTCGGCCAATCTGAAATCTTATTTTTTACAAAAGTCAAGTAGTCAAGTTATGTAGGTTTAGTCTATAGAGATTGTTTTTTATTATTATTATATCAATGGATATCAATGACGTCCAAGACGTCGGCGTCTCATGTTTGTTGGGTGAGGACACTGCCCAGCAAACACGATGGACCGACATCGTAGACGACGGGCCATCCTTAAACCAGCATTGGATGAACGTCTCATGTTTCCCGACACTGGAGTCATAATCTATAAATAGCAACCGTGTTTTTTCAGCTCAAACAATACGTAGCCAGCAGATTATTCTTTTAGTGTTGGGCAGCGTCGTAGACGGTGGCCCAACTCTAAAAAAAACATTGGGTCGACGCCTCGTTTCTGCTGGATAAGGATACACGCTATGTGCGACACCAAAGCTTGGTGCGACACATAAACATAAGGCCACTATGTTTTTTTCTGTTTTAGATGAGCGCACGCATTAGATTTAGGCCGCGCATTACCAAAAAAACATGTGGTTTTTTCTGCCCAGCGCGCGCATTGGATTGTTGCCGATTGCCGAAAAAAACCAGTTAAGTTGGAGAGATAAAAAAACATTTCGAAAAATTGTTTAAAAAACATGTTGATTTCAAGAGATAAGAAAAACATTTTTCCAGCTATGTTTTTTTGCTTGTTTTTTACGACGCCCTCTGTAATTTTTTAACAAATAGGCTAGATCAAAAGTTTTTTTTATTTCGTCATCCTCATTAACTTTTCCAAAAATAGGTTCAATGTTTATTTTTCATAAATGTTTTTTTACCGCCTTCTCTCATTAGATTTTGGATTTTTTCTGATCTCAAACAGAGAAATTAAACATAATGGCCTAAGCCGTTATACAGTGCTTGATTAATGTTGGCCCAGTGTAGCAGACGGTCAGCCGACATTGACCCGCCATTGGTTCAAGCTCACGAATGTCGATGGGGTTTTCGAGCCACCGTGGCACGGGAATGGTCCGCTATAGGTCTATTTCTGGTGTTCCCAGCAAACTCGAAGCATTGACACAATGTTAGTTTAAGGTTGTTGGGCCAGCCAACTTCCCCAGAAAAACCCCAGCAAATTCATGAAAGTAGGCCTATAGCCTACAGGTACAAGCCAACCTCTTTAGCATTTGCATATAGGTAGGGGGCCTACATTTCTAGAGGGCCATCATTCGGGGAGGAGGTAGGTAATATTTTTAAAATACAAACTCTGCATTAAATAGTCTAGTCTGAATAACTTACTTGAATAGTCTACCCGTTTTTTAACATGTAGATTTAACTAATAGGCCTAATCAAATTTGAAATAGTCTTGTTGAAATTATGTGAGGATAAATAATCTACTGCCCCCCCCCCCCCCTCAGATAACAGACCATAAATATAGCTCCGATTAACATATTTTTTATCGACCCACAACCCTCGACCTTCGACCCTCGACCCACAACCCCTCGACCCTCGACCCACAACCCCCTCGACCCTCAACCCTCAATCCCTTGACCCACAACCCCTCGACCCTCGACCCACAACCTCGGCCAATCTGAAATCTTATTTTTTACAAAAGTCAAGTAGTCAAGTTATGTAGGTTTAGTCTATAGAGATTGTTTTTTATTATTATTATATCAATGGATATCAATGACGTCCAAGACGTCGGCGTCTCATGTTTGTTGGGTGAGGACACTGCCCAGCAAACACGATGGACCGACATCGTAGACGACGGGCCATCCTTAAACCAGCATTGGATGAACGTCTCATGTTTCCCGACACTGGAGTCATAATCTATAAATAGCAACCGTGTTTTTTCAGCTCAAACAATACGTAGCCAGCAAATTATTCTTTTAGTGTTGGGCAGCGTCGTAGACGGTGGCCCAACTCTAAAAAAACATTGGGTCGACGCCTCGTTTCTGCTGGATAAGGATACACGCTATGTGCGACACCAAAGCTTGGTGCGACACATAAACATAAGGCCACTATGTTTTTTTCTGTTTTAGATGAGCGCACGCATTAGATTTAGGCCGCGCATTACCAAAAAAACATGTGGTTTTTTCTGCCCAGCGCGCGCATTGGATTGTTGCCGATTGCCGAAAAAAACCAGTTAAGTTGGAGAGATAAAAAAACATTTCGAAAAATTGTTTAAAAAACATGTTGATTTCAAGAGATAAGAAAAACATTTTTCCAGCTATGTTTTTTTGCTTGTTTTTTACGACGCCCTCTGTAATTTTTTAACAAATAGGCTAGATCAAAAGTTTTTTTTATTTCGTCATCCTCATTAACTTTTCCAAAAATAGGTTCAATGTTTATTTTTCATAAATGTTTTTTTACCGCCTTCTCTCATTAGATTTTGGATTTTTTCTGATCTCAAACAGAGAAATTAAACATAATGGCCTAAGCCGTTATACAGTGCTTGATTAATGTTGGCCCAGTGTAGCAGACGGTCAGCCGACATTGACCCGCCATTGGTTCAAGCTCACGAAGGTCGATGGGGTTTTCGAGCCACCGTGGCACGGGAATGGTCCGCTATAGGTCTATTTCCGGTGTTCCCAGCAAACTCGAAGCATTGACACAATGTCAGTTTAAGGTTGTTGGGCCAGCCAACTTCCCCAGAAAAACCCCAGCAAATTCATGAAAGTAGGCCTATAGCCTACAGGTACAAGCCAACCTCTTTAGCATTTGCATATAGGTAGGGGGCCTACATTTCTAGAGGGCCATCATTCGGGGAGGAGGTAGGTAATATTTTTAAAATACAAACTCTGCATTAAATAGTCTAGTCTGAATAATTTACTTGAATAGTCTACCCGTTTTTTAACATGTAGATTTAACTAATAGGCCTAATCAAATTTGAAATAGTCTTGTTGAAATTATGTGAGGATAAATAATCTACTGCCCCCCCCCCCCCTCAGATAACAGACCATAAATATAGCTCCGATTAACATATTTTTTATCTGGATTTTTGTGGTTCGAAGGGGCTGTGGGTCGAGGGGTTGTGGGTCGAGGGGGTTGTGGGTCGAGGGTCGTGGGTCGAGGGGTTGTGGGTCGAGGGGGTTGTGGGTCGAGGGTCGAAGTCGAGGGTTGTGGGTGAGGGTTCGAAGGGGTCGAGGGGGTTATGAAGGTATCCAAAATAATGGGAGTGTGTTTCAGCTCATGTACATCGACTTATACATACGTCACCACTGGTCACTAAATAAAAGTATTAAATTAACATAACATGCAGCTGCTAACTTATGACACGCATTCCATGCTGAATTCTGACGCTTTATATGTTATTATAACAATATAATAGTTTCACATCACCTTACTATGTGCTGATGACACATTGTGACACGCATTCCATACTGAATTCTGAACTCATTATCTGAGCTACAAGAACAAATTGGGCGGGGGCCCTAGGGTAGTGGTTAGCACCGCTGCCTTTCACGCCAGAGTCCGGGGTTCGGTTCCCGGTCTCGGCGGTTTGAAAGAAACAAAATTGTTTCTTCCCCATCCACGTGTGAAAGTTAGTATTGTGGGGAGCCTCCGTGACCGAGAGGTAGCGTGCTCGGCCTCAGACCGCCAGGGCTCGAATTTCGAATCCTGTGTCTGGAGGACAGTGTCATCTCAATCATCTCACCATCCTCAGGAGGTTCTCCTGGCCCAGTTTAGCCTATATGTGCACAAAGGTGGCCTAAAGCCCGATTCATTTCATTTCATTTCATTTACAAGAACAAATTGCATATAGTGCCTGTATTACCAGCAAATACGCTACATTAAACTTATATTGGATAAAAGTTGGCTAAGCATTGCAGACAGAGGCCCAACAATAACCCAGCATTGGGTCAACATGTGTAGACTGCCTGTGTACCAGCAGCCATAACACAATACAGAGTAAATAAATGTATACTGGCTGTATTTACACATAAATGACCTATAAATCAAATAAAGCAGGTGACTATGATGACAGCCGCCTCATTACTGGTATATCTTGACAGATAAACAATATCCAAGTCAACACAAAACATTTGTATAATATTTGTACAACGTCGGCCCAACGTCGAAGACGTTGGGCTAACGTTGTACAAATGTTATGAAAATGTTTTGTATTTGCTGGGATTGGGTAAATTGTTTGACTTTTTCTTGTGACACTGCATGTAGGTGAAATGTTGCAGAATTCACAATTATATCTACCACGACTTCCAACTGAATATGTATATATATGTATATATATATATATATTTATATAAGCCTGTATACAATTCTCATGGATATATGATTGTAGTATAATTATAAGTGTTGAATGATGGATGTTTGAATAACGGGAGTGGCTACCCGGCCAGACACAAGCCATGAATATCCCACCATACAAGTGTTCCATGGGGACCCGGTCTACCTTACTCCACCAGGGCGGTGTCTATGTTTCCACAGCTGCCAATATGATTGTCCCTTTAATCCTTACAACGCAGAATTATTTGTATTTAAGCCATGGGAAATAAATGTTTTTTTATTTTGTAATCATCATAAATGTCTCAGTTAGCTCTTTCTGGTTCATTTAAATACCTATGTTATTGGTGTACGGCCATTATAAATATTTTAAGTCGTCCAGTGCGGGGATCGTCTTTCTACGTCACAATCTGACGTCTACAGACGTCAGATTCTGACGTATAAAGACGGTCCCCGTACTGAGAGGGTTAAACACTGGACGTTGACTGTTCATCAACGATTAAGGCTCAAAAACTGTCCAATTGGGGGAAACTAGCGTGTTGTGTAAGGGTTTTATGACGGAAAATCATATACGGGGCATAACATTTTGAAAAAATTGCCAATTCAAAAGAAAATAGTACTTCATTGACACCAACCCCGATTGGATGTTAAAGTTTTATTATTTAAAAAATGTAAGTGTCCCAGGCGTAAAATAAAAAATGGTCGAAACTCGTCACGAAAAAACAAATTTTATGTTTCCACATAATTTGAAATAAAATATAAATATTACTAACCTGCGGGTTTCGTTTTTACATGCCCACGTTTGAATTACTACGTGTTCGCGTGGTAATTTGCGCGCACAGCCTGCGCTTGTTCTGTACATAAACATTTTATTATATGGAAACGTTTTTTTATTTTGCTATTTATTACGTGGGAATGCAATAGCAATTATTGTATGCATGTTATAGTTTATTTTTCTGGGCATAGACCATCTTATAATCTATTTTAAATCAGCGAAAAGATCGCAGCTTTAAAGGACATCGTTGACAATAATTTTGACAAAATGAAACAAGCATTGTGGTGAAAATCACGTTTTATTAACCCTTTAACCGCCGGTGTCGCATATATTAGGGTTTTCAATTTTTATGATCACATTAAGTACCACCATTGAAACATGTGACAAAGATAAAATGTGACACCAATCAGCAATATTTGAAAACAGTTGACCTCTATTTTGCCAAATCTGAATAATTTCCTCTCACTTGAAGTTGTGGATCGCGTCAGCGAGACACAATTTCGAGTGGGTGAAAATTCAGATTGAATAATTTGGCGGTTAAAGGGGTAATTTCCCCACATGTAGTCCCCTATGGATAAAATGTCCTGTACAAGTTATGAATAAATTAGGGTTGACTCACAATCTACGTTTGTGGAAAGTGAAGACAGTTAGTTGCACAGATCACGTCTTCCAGAACATTCCATATCATAAATCCAATTACCCAAGGAGATGAAAACGAACACAAAACAGTACCCACGGAGACTGATAAATCAAATACTAGTACGCGACAGAATAAAACCGTGCCTTTCTTCAGCAATTTATGAAACACATATTTTTGTGAATATTGAGGTCCCCAGTGATCACGATGACGATGAACAGAACACCACGAACAAAAATCTATATCTAATTAAAAAACAATAAAAAATATTTCTACGTATAGGATAAAGCCCGAGGAGCTCTACATTCTTAGCTGTTGAAAAGGCCGAGGCCGAAGGCCGTGGCCTTTTCCACAGCTAAGAATGTAGAGCTTCGAGGGTTTTAACTGACTTAAAACACATCCGACCATAATGAGTATCCCTCATAATTAACAGCTCGGTCACATCTAACTGATTATAACACCATAGGCCTAACATGATAACTGGTCTGTACTTGATCAACAATAACTCTCATTGCCGGCTTAGAATGTAGTGGTCGGACAAAGTAAATAATGTAGTGGTGTGTTTTAAAAGTGAATGAACAAAACGTATATTATAATATTATTTTCTCTCTAAAAACCCTATGTCATAATTATAAGCTCCTCGTCTCACTAGCTCGGTTCACATCGTCAAATTTGTGTCCGATCAGATATCCGATTAATCCGATCAGACAATCTGATCAAACCTTCAAATATTTCATTTCAGATTTATTTGGCAAGATTGTTTTCATTCAGACGACAGTGGCAGGTTACTCTATGAATATATCCCGAATTTAGTGAAAATGTGAAGTTTAGGCTTACTTTATAAGGTTATAAATGTATGTTTCAATTTGGATTTTAGGGAGCTGGCCTTGCGTCTATAGGCCTACATGTGTATCTGTATCATCGTGCATCACTGAACATCACTGTACATCATCATCTCAAGAGTAAACTTAACATAACAATACCCAATAATTTAGCACCAAATAGTACCAGGTTGTCTCCATCTTCCTTACAGGCTTGACTCCGCGAGGCCTGTTCCACAAACATTCCTGTTCCAACCATATTTTTTAATCCAGCTGCTGTGGAATTTCACGTGACTATGTGAGGTGTGTAGCCATGGTGAGAAAGTCACGTGCACAAATCCTTTGCTGTGATTGGAAGGAGCTTCAGATATTTCAAGACAAATAGGGACATCTTTGAAGTATCAGACAGTCTGATCAGGCATTTCTGACAGTCCGATCAGGCATTTGGATATGAAAAGGTGTATCTGCCACTCTGCAAAGTGGCAGATACACCCTTTCATATCCAAGGGGACGATTTAATCCAATGCTCTGATTCACACTATCAGATTTTGAGTGATCAGACATAATCTGATGTCTGACCAGATATATGTATCTGATAATCATGATTATGTGAACCGAGCTTCACTGAGAAGCGTGTATCATATAAGCTGCTTCTCTCACTTCTCCTCTTGGATATGAAAAGGTATATCTGCCACTGTGCAAAGTGGCTGATACACCCTTTCATATCAAAGGGACGATATGATCTACTACAAGTGTAATGTTACTATTCTTATAGATGGTCAGATCACAAGGAATAAAAACCAAAAGTAGTCAACATTCTTAAACACAAAACTAATAAGACATAATAGCATAATGACGATAACATGTAATGATAAAGTATATATTTTGTTGCCACCCTATGTGCGCGTATTATTCTAGGGTCTGGTTGACATCCACTGACACTGACACATAAGGTCAATCCTGGCATTATTTATGATCCACACACAGGAACAGGACAAACTAATTGTCTTCGTTAGGGACAGAGGTTGGGTTTAGGCCTGGGTTCAGCCGAGTTGTTTTCACGTAAAACATAAATATTTGTGGTCAGACCTGTGTCTACTATCTTATACCATATATCAGCCCTCTTTCAGATTGTTTGTTATTTCAAAGTTTGTGCTGCAGATGAAATATTTTTGAAAATGATTTGTTTCCCTTTTTCTTCTTTTTTTAGGTCTTCTTCTTTTTGTTCTTCTTGTTCTTGTTTTTTTTTCTTATTATCTTCTCCTTCTTATCCTTATAGCTCATCTTCGTCTCTTCTCTTTCTTCTTCTATGTCTTCTTCGCTGCCCCTTTTCTTCTGTTTTTTTTATATAGGTCTTCTTCTCTACTCCTTCTTCTTCTAAGTCTGCTTCTTTTGGATCTTTTTCTCTTTTCGTTTTTCTTCTAGGTCTTCTTGTCTTGCATGGCGTGTCATCGACGGGTTATGTAATTATGATAGCCAGTGACACATCCCGCTAATTCTGAAAGCAGTGCTGTTTATATGATTACGTGTCGCTTACATTAAAAAAAAACACCCTCGCTCACGAGATTCACAGCTTGAATCGCGTGATCATTATTCAAAGCCGTCAAATTGAAGGCAACGTTTTTGCAAATTTTACAATCATGAGACATATTTCACATTAAAAATATTTTGTTTTTTAGGCGATAATTAAAATGTTAACCCTTTCAACGCGGGGACGGTCTTTAGACGTCATAATCTGACGTCTACAAGAGTCAGATTCTGACGACTAAAGTCGGTCCCCGCACTGAAAGAATTAAACTATTTATAATGGCCGTAGACCCATAACACAGGTATTCTAATTGTTGCTTATGAGGGTTTAATTGAAATATTACATCACTATTTATTTTTAAGAAACTTGGGTTTGAGGAATACGTTTTTTGAGGGGAATTTGGGCAGAGACGAATTTTAGTGGATAGTCAATTTGCAGCAGGCATTCATTTGCATTATTTAAATAACCAATGCTTGCGAATTGGACACTGGGAGGCTGGAAAGATGTGAATTTTAATCTTGATCGGCTAATTTCCCTCTCAATGCTGCTCCCACGTGACTTTGTGTGCTCTGCTGACAGCAACACCTGCTTCCACTGTCACTCACCGATAAGGTCCTACACAATTTGTCCCGTACTAGATCTATGATAGGCCAGCCTCAAATACGATGCCCCAACATTGAAAAGACATAGGATTGCTGGCAATATGCCGAGCATGTTCGCCCAGTCTGTGAGTTGAAGCAATTGATTCTGGTATTTTTGTGGAAATCTGTCTGGTTGTGTGACTTAGCATTTAACCCTTTAACCGCCAAATTATTCAATCTGAATTTTCACCCACTTGAAGTTGCGTCTCGCTGACGCGATCCACAACTTCATGTGAGTGAAAATTATTCAGATTTGACAAAATGGAGGTCAACTGTTTTCAAATATTACCGATTGATGTCACATTTTATCTTCGAAATGTTCAAAAGGTGGTACATAATGCGCTAATAAAAAATGAAAACTCAGATATATGCGGCACCGGCGATTAAAGCATTTAAACCCCGTGCACGTTCACCAGTCCATGGAGAATGTCCATATATTGTGGTACAAAGGCCGGCTAATCTGGCGCAACACGATTCCTGACTCTCTAATCTACGGCAAAAAAACCACTGAGATTAACCTACAACTTAATGCCAGCAGACTCTCTCTATCTCTTTCAGTTGTTTGGACGAAGAAGAAGAAAAAAAAACCGATGACATATTAGTGGCAGACAGATAAAACATGGTCGAGTGAGACGAAAAAATGTAGTAGTAAAAGTACCAACCCTTCAAACGCTAAGAACGACTATAATCCTGTTTAATCATCACAACGCTGAAATAGTTTTGTATAAACCATGGAGACCAAAGGGTTTTTTCATTTTAAAATCATCATAAACGTCTTAGTTAGCGCTTTGCGCTTCAGTTGAATACTTAAGTTATATTTTATATATTTTATTTTAATTCTTTCAGTGCGGGGACCCTCTTTATGCGGCAGAATCTGCCGTCTGCAGAGGGCAGATTCTAACGTATAAAGACGATCCCCGCACTGAAAAGGTTAATGTGCGAGAAAAACAATGCTATACAGTATGGTTTAGCGTGAATTAAAAACAATATAATTAAATTGTTAAATATAATATCCTAAACATACGTGATGCTCGAATACAGGAACACGTGTCAAAATATGCTATAGACCAACCAACCAACCAACCAACCAACCAACCAACCAACCAACCAACCAACCAACCAACCAACCAACCAACCAACCAACCAACCAACCAACCAACCAACCAACCAACCAACCAACCAACCAACCAACCAACCAACCAACCAACTGACCAACGTGCTGTTTATTTAAGCTATGAATAAGTTATTGTTGCACTACTAGGAACTGTAAATTATGTTCGACACAAGTAGTTGTAGAGAGTGGTAAGACCATGGGGGGCGTACTGGATGCTGGGAATCAAATTCAAATTCCTACCACACAAAATTGTGATTCAACTAACGGTATCTACTGTATAATTTGTTCGAAATGCAAAAAATTATATGTGGGAGAAACTGGGCTCTCCTTCAGGAAAAGGATAAACATACATCGTTCGGATGTACGGCTTAAGAAGGACACGGCAGTTGCCACACACTTCAATTTCGGGAGCTGCAGGGCGACCCATCTGAGAGTGTTGTATCTTGAAGTATTGAAGAATACAGGAGACGTAACTCTAAATAAGATTGGGCGACTTGAAGCGGAAAGGAAGTGGCAATTAGCCCTGAAAACGTAGTCTCCATTCGGCTTAAATACGGTACCTTCCCCTGAGGATAGTGGCGTCACCCCCTTTGTTATCACCTACTCTGCAACTGCGGTGGAGGCAGCTAAATAAGTGAAGACTTCCTTCAATAAACTTAAAGCGAAACATCCAAACATCCTGTATAAACGGTGTGTAACAGCATTTAAAAGGGGACACAATCTACGTGATCTCTTGGTGAGAAGTAGATTGGGGAAAGCCACACTGGACAACCCAACGGTTACCGGATTCGACTCAAGTCAGGATCTGACTACATTAGTAAATGCATTAGATGAGGTATAATTTATATAAATTAGTATGATTGTTTTCCTTTTTATAAATCAGGCTTCACTTCTCCTCGGTCAGTGCACTAGGTTGGGAACATGGTAAGGCATGCCCTTGAAGGGGGTATGATGAGAGTACGGTTGACAGGTTAATACCGGGTTTTATGGGGAACCAGTTACTGGAACCCTTACCCGTCCCAAACCATGGACCCTAACTCTCACCCTGACCACAAAACCAACCAAACAACCAACCAACCAACCAACCAACCAACCAACCAACCAACCAACCAACCAACCAACCAACCAACCAACCAACCAACCAACCAAACCAATCAACCAACCAACCAACCAACCAACTGACCAACGTGCTGTTTATTTAAGCTATGAATAAGTTATTGTTGACACGACTCTTTGTACTTTAATTGAAATTCAATCCAAAATGTGTTGTAAGCGTATCATCAAAATTGTATAATGAGAGGTAATAAAAAGCAGTGAGAGATCCGGATGGGGAAATAATGACCCGGTCGATTATACAGCCATTGTTACCTTGCCCCGTTAATCTACATACCCTCAAATTATCTGTCCGTAATGGATTAGTCCCGTGGAAATAAAATTCACGTTTGTGAGAGCACCCGATAATTCGGAGGTAATACCCGTATTTATAGCTGCCATAGGGATCTCCTCCTGGTCTACTCCATTCATCACTATCAGATGTGATCCCGAGATCGGTACTTGACACAATAAACTGCATCCAAATGCCGATACTTACTGAAAGGCTCCCTATACTTTCTGTGATATAATCAGCATCCCATGTCGGAGATGCTGACGCACGTTTGTATAGGGCCGGCCCTAACAGGTTAAGGGCCGATACGGCGGAAGGTCCGCGACACACGTTCATACGTCATTGCTCCATCGCTGACTGCTTTTTCTGGATTCGCTAAGACATCCAATGAATAGTGGAACGTTTGAAGTGTGCATGTTGCATTAGCGCCTAATTAACCCTTTCAGTGCGGAGACCGACTTTAGACTTAATTCTTACAGTGCAGTGATCGACTTTAGACGTCAGAATATGACATCTGTAGATGTCAGATTCTGACGTCTAAAGAGTAAAACATTTATAATGGCCGTAAACCCATAACATATAGTATTCAGATGAAGCGGGAAGAGCTAACTAAACATTCATGCTGATTTCAAATTGAAAATAACCCTTTAGTCTCTTGGTTTATATAAAAATATATCAGCCCTTTAACCCTTTAAGCCCTCACGATGCATTAAAGCATCATTTTACATCCCTGAAAACAGACTTGATTTTCCTACAACTAGGGGTTTTAGAATAAATTTTCCATGAAACTGTTTTACCAATACATGGCAATTTTCGCCATTTTTCACCCACATCAAATCATCTTCATTCACTACAAGTCGATAATTGCGGCAGCAATTCGCGGCTTGTAGTGGATGAAGATGACAATAGTAAATTCAGGATTGAAAGGGTTAAGGGTTTGTAAAACAAGCGGATACTTCCTTTCGGCAGTAATGTGGTCAGTTTTATATAATATTATATTATATAGATAAGGATGTGTGTCAGACAGTCCATTTTATCGCCAAATTCAATTGGATGTCACTGTATCTAATCCATCAATTCTTAATCGTACATGCTTCTAATGGCAGTTAGTATACATTACAGTTAGTATACATAGTTTGTTTACTTTTTAGGTTTCAGCGCACTGTAATCTAGATTTTATATTCGGGGAGTAAACATTAAAAATATACATACTTATAGAGCTATTATTTGTATTTCTCTTATGAGTTGTCGTAGCCTACGGACATCACTAATGGTTTCTACATACTTGATCAACTTAAGCAGGTGGGAATTGTGATTCTCCCTACATCTACCGTTTCCACGTTTCAGATGAAGGGCAATTCGAGCCTCGGGTGAAGGACGATAAAACGATAGGATGGGTTATAATTAGAAGGAAATTAGAAGGAAAAAACGCATGCCCCACCGTTGTCAAGTAAGCTATAAGTGACACACAGAGACGAGAATCCAATCGGGAAGCAGCAGACCTACTTCTGTAAGGGTATCTAAATTTTAGTTTATTGTATAATACCAGTGAAACGAGAATTGTTGCGTCTGCCTGCCCAGCTGAAACGAGACGTTGAAACAATGCTGGTTTAATGCTGGGTAATCGTCTGCGACGCTGACCCAACATTAAACCAGCATTGGTTCCAACGTCTCGCGCATTCTGCCTAGCAGTGCAATTATTAAATTACAGAATGGCTGCCTGCGCGCAGCAAACATGACGTCGGCCCAACATTGAACCAACATTGGGCCAACGTCTCGTGTCTGCCTGCAGCCGGAGGACATTGGATACAGCACATGTCTCTCATTAGTTAGTCATCACCTTACAACATCTAGACCATTAGACTGACCCTTTGCACCTGCAATGTCTGAGCGATAGGCTGGTAAAGTACTTTTGTTTTCATCCACGGTCAGCGTTGAATTGTTGTAGGACATAATCATGAAACGTAACTCAAGATTTATGAAATAACGTTTTATTTCGGGTTTAAATTCCCGCATGCGTCATTATCTGTTAAAAAGTGGGGACCATTTTTGTCCGGTCGGCCCTATTCTACCCCCGACCAATGAAAGAGTGGCTAAGCCTGTCACATGAGGAGATCGGCCAATCACCGCCGTCAATCAATTGTTATTTAATTCAGGGGGTAGAATACCATACTTGAGGGGCAAACGTAGAATAATTTGCTAGATAAGAAGTGTTGAGCTGAGATGGGATCTGTCATCTATCAATAATATTTTTTTGTTGTCAGCGCATTTCTTTGTGCCTGTTGTTTTATCGCTGTTCGCATTCAGGTGACAAACGAGTTCCTGTGAGGTAGGTTTTTTAGAACCGTGAGAAATATGATGGTAAAATTGATTGTACCAGACCTGACTTTCTGTTTTATCAATGTATACTACCAAACACAATGTATTGATTTTCCAAAATCGATGGCTGAAATTATCTTTAGATAAAGAATGGCGATATGATGATGAAAGATGGTATCTCAGCAAACACAAAACTTTTGTATAACATTTGTACAACGTAGGCCCAACGTCTTCGACGTTGGTCCAACATTGTACAAATGTCATACAAATGTTTTGTGTTTACTGGGATGACATTGGGTCAACGTCTAGCATTTTGGCCCACCGTCGTCTTACTTTTGATGATCATCGAGTCCGTCTCTTCCTGTAGACGCTGAACGTGTTAGGTTACGCCATCATGCAAAAAGCACTCATGTCCTACAACGCCCTCCATCTACGTCATGCAAACCTGTGAATAATGTACCGTCAGCGACCCGAGCGGGCCAATCAGAGCGCCCATTTCCAGCTGAAAATGCTGAGCCGAGTGATAACGCAATTGACCGTATGATGCTCCACGGAGGCTCTTACGTTGCTTCGCAAAGTCAAAAGGCAGTATCTGTTTGATTGTAAGGTGAGCAGATGCTGCCTTTTGGCTTTGCACTGCAGTACATTACTATCTGCGGGGCTGTCATCTACATCATGGTAATGTGGTGATGGTTACCCAGCAAACACAAGACGTTCAACCAATGCTGGACCAGTGTCGTGGACGGTGGGCAAACATTAAACCAACATTAGTTCAACGCCTTTCGTTTTTAATAAATGATATAAATGACTGTTCAAGTATGGTATTACGCCCCCCTTCCCTCCATTCGAGTAGCAACTAAATAATAAAAAATCTATTGCACAAAATTACATTTTAAATGACTATTAATGGTATTACTGCATAGCATGGGGAGAGGAGCAGTTTACCGTTACCACCCTCGTGCGGTGTGTTTAATTTTTATAGCAAGAATTTTTTCCCTTGGTTATATATATTCTGTTTTGGAAGAATTTTGTAATAGAATTTTGTAATAGATAAACATTGATTGAAATGCTAATGACATAAAACAGCACCACATACAAGAAATGTCACATCAGCACATATGGAGAGTCTCTACCGCAGACATGAAATACCGCGCCAGCACAAATGGAGCGCCAGCACATATGGAGATGAGTCTCTACTGTGGACAAGGAATAGGCCTACAACGCCATTACATATGGAGAGTCTCTACCGTAGACAGGGAATATAGCGCCAGCGCACAGGCTATAGAGGGTCTCTGCCGTGTACAGAGAATATAGCGCCAGTACATATGGAGAGTCTCTACCGTAGACAGGGAATATAGCGCCAGCACATATGGAGAGTCTCTACCGTAGACAGGGAATATAGCGCCAGCGCACAGGCTATAGAGGGTCTCTGCCGTAGACAGAGAATATAGCGCCAGCACATATGGCGAGTCTCTACTATAGACAGAGAATACAGCGCCAGCACATATGAATGGCGCCAGCACATATGGAGAGTCTATACCGTTGACAGGGAATATAGCGCCAGCACATATGGCGAGTCTCTAAAATAGACAGGGAATACAACGCCAGCACATATGGCGAGTCTCTAAAATAGACAGGGAATACAGCGCCAGCACATATGGCGAGTCTCTAAAATAGACAGGGAATACAACGCCAGCACATAATGAGCTAGGACATCTAATGTGGACAGGGAATACAACGCCTGCACATATGGAGAGTCTCTACCGTAGACAGGGAATACAACGCCAGCACATATGGAGAGTCTTTACCGTAGACAGGGAATACAACGCCAGCACTTATGGAGAGTCTCTACCGTAGACAGGGAATACAACGCCTGCACATATGGAGAGTCTCTACCGTAGACAGGGAATACAACGCCAGCACATATGGAGAGTCTTTACCGTAGACAGGGAATACAACGCCAGCACTTATGGAGAGTCTCTACCGTAGACAGGGGATACAGCGCCAGCACTTATGGAGAGTCTCTAAAATAGACAGGGAATAATGAGAGTATCTATTATGGACATGGAATACAACGCCAGCACATATGGAGAGTCTCTACCGTAGACAGGGAATACAACGCCAGCACTTATGGAGAGTCTCTACCGTAGACAGGGAATATAGCACCAGCACTTATGGATAGTCTCTACCGTAGACAGGCAATATAGCGCCAGCACTTATGGAGAGTCTCTAAAATAGACAGGGAATAATGAGAGTATCTATTATAGACATGGAATACAACGCCAGCACATATGGAGAGTCTCTACCGTAGACAGGGAATACAACGCCAGCACTTATGGAGAGTCTCTACCGTAGACAGGGAATATAGCACCAGCACTTATGGATAGTCTCTACCGTAGACAGGCAATATAGCGCCAGCACTTATGGAGAGTCTCTAAAATAGACAGGGAATACAGCGCCATCCTATATGAATGGCCAATTATTAGTAGTGATGGAACAAAAAAAATCGGTATGTAATCAATTATTAATAAAACTGTTAGTGCTAGATGTTTTAAAAAAATTATTTGTAGATAATAATATTGCCGAGAGTGACAGTGACACACTTGTGGTACTTTCAGCCTTCACACTAGTTCGCCGTGAAATATTTACTATGTATTCGTTTTCCATAACTGGTTACAGACACAGCATCAAAATATATATGTTTTGAAAAGCTTACATTGCCTCACGTAAACAATATATGCAAGGTACTGTACCAAAGATACTAGTTATATCCGTTTGGCTGATAATAATTAGCAATTTAATAAAGAATATATCGTACTTCTAAATTGTAAAGTCATCCCCACGGGGAAAAGATATGATAGATGCCAATTACAAGGTAAGTGTGAGTGAGTGATTTGACAGAGGAGAGCGAAGCAAAATGTCTCAAGGGACAAATAATTCTTCGCTGCTACACGCACAGAGATACTTGTAGAACTCGCCATTGTGTTCCATAGTGAAGCTGTTAATGAAATCTATATCTGTCATCCCGATATTCCTACATATTTCTATTGAAAAAGGCAGCTGATTAACCCTTTAAACCTTTAATTAATTATGACTATAAACATGTAATATGTTTTATTTGCAGGTTAAATAACAGGCATTGGGAATGCATGAGTGTTCAAACATCATGATTTGCACTTGTTTCGTCTCAAATTTAACAAATATGAGTAATTTTCACCCACCTGAAGTTGTGGGTCGCGGTAGCGAGACACAACTTTAAGTGAGTGAAAATATTAATAAGGTAACTTAGCGGATGAAAGGTTAATTTGTATATAATTATCATGTTTTCCCGCGCTGGTCACGTTTGTCTGAATTCTCAATAGAACTAGTGTACTGCCTAACAAAGCAAAAAGGCAGTATCTGCTTACTTTACAAGTAAGAAGATACTGCCTTCTGGCTTTCAAGAGAAGTATGGACCATGTTGTCTGGACATAATGTGCAGTATGAAATACATAAAAATGTATTGTTGAGCAAAAAAACAGACATCTCTATTTATTGATCCTATTGCACCATACCATACGTCCTTGTCAGCAACCCTACGTGGTGCATACGTTCTTCTTTGCACAATTGATTGTATGAAAGATGAATAAATCTTGCGTCACATGGCTTACATAGCAGCCATATGTAGTTAGTTGTATGTCCCACCTATACACTCTGCTGAGGCTAATACGCAAATTGCATGGTTTATTTATTCACAACAGAAAAAATATACCACTTTACTGTTTTACAAAGTCAAATATAATAACACGTTATATACAATAATTGAGCAACTATTTCGGATTATCACACATACGGAAATATTATGTATTGACAATGTCTGCAGCTTTAATAAACATCAAATACGCTGCTTAACCGAAAGTAAGATACATGATGGCTGAATTAGAATAAACAACCAGTACACTTATAGTAACAGTGAGGCAATTATCAGCACACAATGGACCAGTAGATATCTGTCTCTTTCTAAGTCTTATAATACTCCGTTGATGATTCTAGGCTACCTTGACTGGTTTCAAGATGATCAACCCTTAACCCTTTAAGCCCTCACGATGCATTAAAGTATCATTTTACATCCTTGAAAACAGATTTAATTGTTTTTATAACTAGAGATTCCAGAATGAATATTTCCATGAAACTGGTTGACCAATACATGGCAATTTTCTTTAATTTTCCACCCACATCAAATCATCTGCATCCACTACAAGTCGAGAATTGCGACAGCAATTCGCGGCTTGTAGTGGATGAAGGTGACAGTGGTAAATTCAGGCTTGAAAGGGTTAACCCACTAAGCGCGAATATAGTCCTTGTTTAGTCCGTTTTATTAGCCGACCAAATCACTGATACAGGTGATAAAATGTGCGTTTAACCATCAAGATATGCAAATTTTAGGCAAATATGAGTAATTTTCACCCACGTAAAGTTGTGGGGCGGGGTGGCGAGACACAACTTTAAATCGATAAAAACATATTTTTTTATGTAACGCTTTAAGGGTCAAATTTAACTGATATCAGTTAAGTGTTATTATCAGGTAATATGACATTTAAAACTTTAAATGTTACAATCTCATAAGTATCATTTATCCAAATACCAGATCTATTACAAACTATTTATATCGTAGGCCTTGTGTGTAAAATAAAAGATAATGAATACTGCAGTTTTTTAGATGAAAATGGATTATCCCGCCATAACGGGAATGGTGGAGTGGTAAAATACAAAAAACTGATGATTATAGATAGAATTACTTAATGTGGAGCGTTAGACACTTTTATCACTTTCGGAAATGGCTATTTTTCCATATCTCACATGGTAATTACTGACAATGCATTTCATTAAATGAACTGCCGACAGTTTAAATAAGTACACAAATAAACATCTACATTGTGTGGTTCATGTTGGGAAATAGCTTCAAAGCTAGGGCAATTAACTTAATTAAGTGAGCTTGATACAAAATAATCTGTCACAAAAACAAATCTGGGAGA
This sequence comes from Flabesymbios commensalis, assembly GCA_964017125.1. Lineage (NCBI taxonomy): Eukaryota > Metazoa > Annelida > Polychaeta > Terebellida > Flabelligeridae > Flabesymbios > Flabesymbios commensalis. The sequence goes on from OZ024904.1 coordinate 73,124,981, forward strand.
CAAATCTGCTTTTTACAATTATTAAATGGATATTTTAGTTGTATGTGTTCAGCGACATCACTGCACAACCACACTGTTGAACAATTTGTGAACTTTGTATGAAGAGACACAACAACTCTAAATAATTATGTCAGACAGTATGTACACTTGAAAAGTAATTCATTTCCGTAATCTGATAATGACATTAGGCATGGTATGTGTGCGGTGTGCCCATTAGAACCATTTTTCGACCTATAGATACATATGACAATTTGTGATGGTGGAAGCGGTTTCAGTATGGTTGACTGTCCCAGCAAGGAATCTCAATTTCCTTGGTCCCTGTAAACACAAAACATTGGTATACAATTTTTACAATGTTGGACCAACGTCAAAGATGTTGGGCCGATGTTGTGTAAATGTTATACAATTTACTGGGGTGCTGCACTCAGATTCTCCTATCCTTTTAACGAACTGGAATTTAAATATGCGATAATAAAAAAAACGTTAATAAATATTGGAATTTATGCAAATCATTTGCATTAGCGATCTAAAAATGGAGAGATTTCTCAAAGATATTCAGATTATCGCAAGGTCCCCACTGTGGATATGCATGTTTTGCGTGTGCTTTTTAGCAACTATGGCTATGCACAGTGTCCCAGTGGCTGTTTATTATTTCAACATACACCTACATTTGTAAGACAACATTTTGTGACTGCATTACAGCACATCTAGCGTTTATAAGATTTTTCATTTTGTAGAAATGCTTCACATAATCTATCTTCTTAATTTTTCACCACATTCACAACCACATCTTTTTCATTTTTCACCACATTCATAAAACCCAATAAAACAATATCTCTGTGCCTTGTTCTCGCGCTAAACCCAGCACATTGAGGTCACCGGGTCACCGGAAGTTACCGGCCATTAGTCTTACAACTGGCCGGCTGTGACCCCGCACGTTCATTTTCCTGCCTCTCTATTGATCTTAATAGCCATAAACGATACAAATCAAATATTTCTGGACTATATGCACTGACCGTGTGCTCGCCACAACATCATAAAATGAACAAACCTCGGTTGTTCAGCCTATGGTACTACATAATGAACATTCATTTTACAAACTATACTATATGGTCACCTGTTGCTTGAACATAACAAACGGGTTTCAAACTGTATTAAAATCATTTTTCAAAAGTAAGCATACTGATAGAGTATGTCATTTATTTTCATTTTAATTAATTATACACACACACACATATTATACTAGTTCACTGGAGCGATATTGATAGTAGCCATGCTAACCATAATAAGCCTTTAACTGCCAAATGATTCAATCGAAATTTTCACCCACTTGAAGTTGTGGGTCGTTATCTTTAGCTTGTTTAAAAGGTGGTCCTTAATGTGCTAATAAAAAATAAAAAACCGAATATATGCGGCACCGGCGGTTAAAGGGTTAAGTCGTTCAGACATTGTTTCTACCAGGATAGGTGGAATCGAGTATGATCCTCCTCCTCCTCCCAGCCAGAGTATCACAAGGTCTGTCCACGCTGGCATACAATTGAGCTGGTGTTTAGTGACCGCGTATGCCGGGGGTTCAACCAGAAGTTTCATGTTATCATAAAAAACATTTTTTATAACTATGAGTCTGAAATCCGGTTCAATCTCCGGTCACTAAGTGTCCCCATCTATATCTCAATTGCTGGCGAGCGTGGCTCTGTCATAATACAATGCACTGATTTTAACATAGTGACGCCTTAAGCTATGGACGGCCATAAAAGCGCCAATAAAGTAAACCTATTAGATATAAACACAGTGATAAAACTATATTGCTGCTGGTCGTGGATTGAGTAAGCTCATTTCGATATTATGCACGTGTGACAACAACGTTTGTATTGTGTTGTCGGCTCCAATATCGAGTACAATACCGGTACATGAAGTAAGAAAGTAATGTTGTGATTTAACGTCACTTTTTGACCGGTACTGTTATTTAATTGACCCTGTAATAGGCAACGTTAAAAATAATGTAATCTGTGGATAAAAAATAAAATATATGATGACGTGGGGTGATGGTACATGGTGGGTTATTGAGAGTGTTTTACTTCACTCTCCCGATAAGGGGTCTGGGCATGCCTAAGGGATTTACCCCCAGACATGCTCAGACGGCTGGAGACTTGGGTTTCAATGTGAAATTAATTGCTGAAACGCTGTGGCCTCTCGCTATCCTCCGGTCGGATAATTCCCAGAGTAACATTAGCAAGATTAGTTGAGAATCCGGATAACTCAATTGATCCCACTTGAGAGACCTGATGTCAAACACTCTGTTGTCGGTATTGACCTACCGCGCCTACACCAAATACTAGTAGGATGCGTGAGCTACATTAGTTCCGCTGTTGAGCGGAGGAATCAGCGTACAACGCTTAAAATCCGCCCAAAATAATGGCCAGATTCGTACCATGCTATCATAGCATGCAACAGACACAAGTAACTCTCTAATGAGCTGTCAAGGAGGGCAAAAATTACTACTACTAACAACCATCCCAGTACGCCAGAGTAGCTCAAACTTCACATTTGCTAGCCTGGTGTGAGTTTTTGTGAGCAGAATTAGTATGTTTAAATGAATTTTAGGATGCATTCTGAGAACCTGAATACTGGAGTGAGATCAAACACGTTAATCTAAACCCTTTAACCGCTAAATTATTCAATCTGAATTTTCACCCACCTGGAGTTGTGTCTCGCTGACGCGATCCACAACTTCAAGTGAGTGAAAATTATTCAGATTTGACAAAATTGTATCATTAACATGTTTAAAAGGTTGTACCCAATGTGCTAATAAAAAATGAAAACCCGAATATATACGGCACCGGCGGTTAAAGGTTTAACCACCAAATGCCAATAGGCTTACATCCCAGCAAAGAAAACACATTAGCTCCAGAAGTTACTAACTACAACATCAAATCTACAAGTGATTAACCACAACAATAAATCTACAAGTGACTAACCGCAACATTGAATCTATCAGTGACTAACAACAGCATTGACTCAATAAGCGACTAACAAGAGCATTGACTCAATAAGCGACCAGCAACAGCATTGAATGCATGCTCGAGTGACCATAACGACAGCATTGACTCTACGACAGCATTAAATATATACGTGACTAACCATGCTAACTACATCATTGAATCTACAGTTCTGTTGATAATAACGACATCATCGGTTTTATTGTTGATTAACGACAACATTGACAATGTTACATAACAAAGACATTGTGTTTATAGCTGATTATCAAAAAAATATTTTAAGTTGATCAGCGATACCTATAATGTTAATTATTGACATCATTAAGTTGATTGACGACACCTGGAGATTTGTATTTGATTAACCCTTTCAAGCTTACCATTGTCATCTTCATCCACTACAAGCCACGAATTGCTGTCGCAATTCTCGACTTGTAGTGGATGAAGACTTGATGTAGTTCAGCAATTACACAAAATTACCATGTACTGGTAAACCAGTTTTAAGGAAATTTTTGTTCTAAAACTCTTGGTTGTAGGAAAATTAAGTATATTTTCAGGGATGTAAAATGATGCTTTAATGCATCGTGAGGGCTCAAAGGGTTAACAGCAATATTGATTCAAATGTTAATTAGAAACAGCATTCACTATGATGTTGATTTATTACCAAATTAACTTTATAATTGATTTATTGCAACATTTATTTTATAGGTGATTAACAACATTGGGAATATACACGTAGGCGATTAACTTTATAGCTGCTTAATGATAGTATGTATATCTATATGATTAATGAAAGAATTTACTTCATAGGTGCTTAACAAAAATGGATTATATAGGTGATTAACTTTATTGCTGATTAATGACAGCATATATTTATAGATGATTAATGACAGCATTTACTTTAAAGGTGATTAACAACATTGTATATATAGGCGATTAACTTTATATCTGCTTAATGACAACATTTGCGCTAGCTTTGATCGCCTGATTAACGACAGCATTGACTTCAAAGATGATTAGCGACAGCATGAGATCTATGATCGATTGGCAAAAGTTTTGGTTCTAAAGTTATTAAATGACAGCATTCGTCGTTCTTTGGTAAACGCTGCCGATGTTAGCATTAATTTGACGCCATTCCACGGCAGTTCCACTAGCTGACGAAGCTGCCTTCCGATTTAAACATTTTAATTGGAAGTTAGTGTTTTACGACTGGTGTGGTAATTGCTAAGCGTGGGATTGCGCTTGTAACGTCTTGAGTCAACACCGTTTGTCCAGTTTTTGGTTTAAGATAATAATCGTGTGTTCCTGTCGTCCTGACTTTCATCTTAATTAGCAGGAGGAACACGTACACATTTAATTACTCCCGTTTCTGCCGTCATTTCTGGTTACCCTGGCGTGAGAACACAATTCTGCCGTGAAATCCAAAAGGCAGTAGACCTAACTGCCTTTCTGGCTTTCCACAGCAGAATAAATAGCGTTACAATAGATCTTGAAAATAAGGCGATCTGCTGATGTTTGACCTCAGTACATAGAGACAATATATGAAAAGCCTCTCTATGAACAGCTTGTTACAGTAAATTAGTAAATTAGTAAAATTAATTAATTAGTAAAACATTGACTTTAACCCTTTAACCACCAAATTATTCAATCTGAATTTTCACCCACTTGAAATTGTGGCTCGCTGACGCGATCCGCAACTTCAAGTGAGTGAAAATTATTCAGATTTGACAAAATGGAGGTCAACTGTTTTCAAATATTGCTGATTGATGTCACATTGTATCTTTAAGATGTTTAAGAGGTGGTACTTAATGTGCTAATAGAAAAAATGAAAACCCGATTATATGCGGCACCGGCGGTTAAAGGGTTAACAGGAAGTGATTGATATTAACCTTTAAAGTGTTAATCGCACCCATAGCCGTTTTTAACCTTTTTATTTGAGCTTCAAAGAAGCAAATTTGAAGGAACAATTAGCATTAACCCTTATGCTGCCAGAACGGTATATTTGCGTTTTCAAGCTAATTCCAAACTAAATAAATTCAACTCAAGTTGCTAGAATGTTTTGTGGTGGACACTTAGTAAATCTAATAATTACATTTTGAAGATGTATATCTTTTGCATAAATATAATTATTTTTCGTCATTTTGAGCTGGAAATTGCGTCAGCAATTCCAGCTTCAAATGAATGAAAAATAACCCGAAACAATGCGGTAGCACAAGGGTTAACAATATCAGATTGGCGTTGGTTTTAATTCAAATTGCACAAAATGTAATTTTACCCACTTGAAGTTATGACCCACACTTGTGGGTTAAAATTTAAATTCTATATTTTAAATTTGCGTTAGCGGCTCGATAGCAAACAACGCAATTAAATTGCACCATTCTGCACAGAGTAGGCCTACCCGGTAGCATAATTATTTTGCAAACACAATGTCATCACAACTCAATCTCAGGACACTCTGGGTGTTTTACTCTGTTGTTTGCATTTGTTAATTAATCCGCGCACGACGGCAAAACGCACGTCGCGCAAAGAAAACCCGTTTCAAAATCGATTAATCAATTCCATTCTGCGAAGTCCTTTTAGGTCTTGAGAAACACGTCTACGCCAGTGTTTGTTTTCTACTTTAAACTAATTTACCTTCAAGCTCTAAAATAAATCATTTCAATTTCCACCCACTTGACGTTGTGTTTCGCTAACGCGATCCACAAAATTCAAGTGGCTGAAAATCAGGCCTACCCATATTTAATTTGAAATCAAACATTTGCAAATCTTGATATTTAAACACACATGTCGTTCCCATTAACTGCGATTTTTTAAACAGCTAAAAAACGAATTGAAAACGACTATAATTGCGCTTAGCCGGTTAAGGGTTAACCCTTAAAGTGCGGGGATCGACTTGAGTCGTCAGAATCTGACGTCTGTAGACGTCAGATTCTGACGTCTAAAGTCGATCCCCGCGCTGTAAGAGTAAAAAATATTTCTAATGGCCGTAGGCCCATAACATATATAAGTATTCAAATAAACCGGAAAGAGCTGACTAAGACATTTATGATGGTTTCAAAATGAAATAAACCCTTTGGTCTCCATGGATTTTACAAAAAGACTTCAGCGCCTTAAGGGTTAATATATATAATACGATGAAGGAACACATAGTAGTAGTAATCGTAGCCAGTATTGTTAGTTTCCATTTTGTACAACATGTATATCATAAACCCGTACCATGACAATCTTCTTCTACGTGTGGGCGTCATTTTTTCGGACTGAATGAGTGCAAGCCAATCTTATGGGGGATCAATATATGATAAAAGGGGAGTTATCTCTGCTGAAGAAGACAGGGCTGATTATAATCTTTCTCTTGGTGGATCAGTCAGCCGGATGGGGCAGACAATGATGATGAGTGGATGTATTAGCCCTCAAACAATACAGACCAAAATATTCCACAATATCAACTGTGAACCAACCTCGGTATTCTGTGAAACTCAATGACTTTGTCTCCTTTGTTTTCACCGAGCTGGCCAATACAATGAAGTATGGGGGAGGGGTCTTATATAACTTTGTTTTCACTGTTTTCACTGAGAGACGTCACTGTGTTCCACAGAATAAAGTATGGGGGAGAGGTGTTATATAACCTTGTTTTCACCGAGTGACGTCACCGCGTTTCACAGAATAAAGTATGGGGGAGGGGTATTATATAACCTTGTTTTCACCGAGTGACGTCACTGCGTTTCACAGAATAAAGTATGGGGGAGGGGTGCTATATAACCTTGTTTTCACCGAGTGACGTCACCGCGTTTCACAGAATTAAGTATGGGGGAGGGGTATTATATAACCTTGTTTTCACCGAGTGACGTCACCGCGTTTCACAGAATAAAGTATGGGGGAGGGGTGTTATATAACCTTGTTTTCACCGAGTGACGTCACCGCGTTTCACAGAATAAAGTATGGGGGAGAGGTGTTATATAACCTTGTTTTCACCGAGTGACGTCACCGCGTTTCACAGAATAAAGTATGGGGGAGGGGTGTTATATAACCTTATTTTCACCGAGTGACGTCACCGCATTTCACAGAATAAAGTATGGGGGAGGGGTGTCATATAATCTTGTTTTCACCGAGTGACGTCACTGCTTTTCACAGAATAAAGTATGGGGGAGGGGTGTTATATAACCTTGTTTTCACCGAGTGACGTCACTGCGTTTCACAGAATAAAGTATGGGGGAGGGGTGTTATATAACCTTGTTTTCACCGAGTGACGTCACCGCGTTTCACAGAATAAAGTATGGGGAGAGGTGTTATAATTATAACCTTGTTTTCACCGAGTGGGTCACCGCGTTTCACAGAATAAAGTATGGGGGAGGAGTGTTATATAACCTTGTTTTCACCGAGTGACGTCACCGCGTTTCACAGAATTAGGCCTAACCCAGCAGACCAAATACCCCAGCAAACACATCGCATTTGAATAACTTTTGCACAATGTTGGTCCAGCGTCGAAGACGTTGGGCCGACGTTGTGCAAATGTTATGCAAATGTTTTGTGTGTGCTGAGACGTTGAATCAATGTTGATTTAACGTAGACGGTGGACCAAAGTTAAACCAGCATTGATGCAACGTCTTGTGTCTGTTGGGAATCGTCCTGTATCAATTTTTTCCTGGCCCAGCTTAGCAAGAGACGGATTCAATATAATAAGATCCCGGAACGGCCAACAAATGTTAGCTTCTATATTATCTCTTCCTATAAAAAATACGGTTTTTTTCAAATACTTTGTGCAGAATATACAAATGACAACTACGAAAGCTGGAGAGAATAAAAGCTGCCGGTAATGCTGCTTCTTGGCCGACCGCTGGTTCAAAGCTGAGCCAGTGTTTAATAAGTTTAGTATGACATTTTCCCGATGGTGTAGGGAGGCGTCGTGTTTTTTGGGATGTTTTCGACCATCTGGTTGGCTGTGAATCCCCAGAAGGGGTCTGCCGTGCAGTGTCGACTGAAGTAGTTCTTATTAATGAGCAGCAAACAAATCTACTGTCAGGGGAAGGCGTGACGAAAATACCGGCAACTACTATCAAACAACCCGTCTGTCTGCAATGGTTTAGCATAGCCTACTCACTAAAAAACTGCGCTACAACACAAGTTGGCCACGCAATGTTGCCTGTCGTGCGGATTCGAAGCCCGTTTGGTGTAGGATTTTCAGAGAAATATCTTGTTTCTCCCTTCTCAATATTGGGACATTGTTTAGATGTTGTGTCCTTGGTCAAGGCACTTTATCCTCCCATGCTTCATTTGACTCAGGTGTAAATGAGTACTTGGTAGGGCAGAGATGACTATGTGTGCGATTAGTTTCTAGCGCCGAAATGGCTGCAGTGCCGTATGCTCCAAAAAAGGAGTTGAAATGGTAGAAGAATGAACAGGTCCAGTGACCAGGGGTAATATGTGTGAAGAGCACAGAGCATTGTATGTAGGCTATATAAGAACTCACCATTAGTATATATCCCAGCAAACACGAGACGCTGCTCCGATGCTGGGCCAAAACTGGGCCACCGTCTACGACGTTGGCCCAGCATTGGCCCAACATCGGAACAACGTCTTGTGTTTGCTATGTATTAATTGTTATTATATCAACATTGGGTGAACGTCTTGTGTACTAGGGAGTAAGAGACGTCAGTGTCACACTCTGCTGGCAGCTGTCCGCCGCCAGAATCTCTAAATTGAATTCGGTTTGTAAATATTCCAAGTAGACAGCTTGTCATTGGTGTTTAAATATTCAAAGAATACCACTCCATGTTCGTCGTAACCCTCTCAAATCAGTGTGTTTTGTATTTTATTTGAAGGTGGGATCGCTGACACCATTTGAGGCTCCAGGTGAAAGAAAAACAACGGTTACAATTTGCAACAACCTCATTTCATGCATTGACGATGCATTTATTCTTGTGTAACCGCTCAGCGTATGTATATTCGCTTTCCGCACTGAAAGGGTTAATTATGCCATAAAAGATAAAAATGTGATAAAGTACGCCATGTGGGGACCAACAGTATGTCTGTATATATTATTGACTTCTATGTTGAATTATACACAATTAGCAGTTTAATAGCGTTTTACTATTCAATTCTAAAAATCTGTATTTATCTAAGTTCTCGATTTCTTCCACTCAATGTACAATACATAATTATACAGATAAGTCCTCATTTTATTTACGGAATCATGAATAATAAGAAATGTAGAAAGTCTTGTTTTGAGTAGGATTTACTTATATTCTACTACCTACATTTTCCGAAAACAAGAAACGTCACCCGACGTTGCTTCAGATGGTAGTACAACATTAAAACTAAGGTTGAGTAAATGTTTTTTTATCCTATAAAATGTGGAAAAATAGCAATATACTTGACAAAAATATGTCGACAACAATTTGCGCAAATAATATTTTCTGTTACACGGTATATCAGCATGATCATTGAAGACACAGGCTGGGCTAGTTAGTGATTGGGGTATTTAGTGATTGGGGTGGTTAGTGATTGGGCTAATTAAGTATCTAACTAAGCATAACGTAAGCAAAGTGTCTAGTCTATATAGGGCTACCACATAGGGCTACCATGACATGTCTACAGATTGGGCCATTATAAAGAGATGTGTTGTTGTTTCATTCAACATGCTGGATTAGCTAACTATAACTCAACCACGGGCCAAGGTCAAACGCGTGTATCTAACATTTAAAACACGCCACTACATTTTTTGTTTTGTCCGACCACTACATTCTAAGCCGGGAATGGAGAGTTATTGTTGATCAAGTACAGACCAGTTATCATGGTAGGCCTATGGTGTTATAATCAGTCAGGTGTGATCGAGCTGTTGATTATGAGGGATCCTCATTATGGTCGGATGTGTTTTAAGTCATTTAAAAACCTCGGAGCTCTACATTCTTAGCTGTGAAAAAGGCCTCGGCCTTCGGCCGCGACCCTTTTCACAGCTAAGAATGTAAAGCTCCTCGGGATTTATCCTATACGGAACCTACATCTCAAATCCTGGTGGATAAATTGATGAGGTTATTTAGTTAGCAAGAGCCCACTGGCCACACGACTTTGTTGCGACGTTGAATCAACATCAAAGGCGTCGTGTGCCCGGTGGAAGGAGGATAATATACGTGTGAGGTCTTACCTGGGTAATATATACATGTTCTCCACAGACCTGAGTGCATGTAGATGCGGTAATCGGTCTCCATCATGTACATGGAAGAATTGTCGTCTGGAAGCATATCTGAATAACTGATGGGCTCGCTGGTATAGAGCCAGTAGTCCGTGGCGATGGCCAGTGACAGGGCACCGGCCGTAATCAGTCCCAGGGCCAACGAGATGGCTCCCAAGACTCGAACCCCGCACTGCATGCCGCCATACAGCCGCCGGAGCCAGCCCGGCATCCAGCTAGCGGAGGGAGAAACACCTACACCCAATCAGGCTCCAACACACAGATACTGGTATGAGTATCTGTAACAGCCAAGGGGTGGATTAAAGTATCTCGAACAGCCAGATGATAAGACAATCTAAGTAGTTGTAACAGAACTCTAAAAAGTAGAACGTGGTCTAAACATGGATTCTAGTATCCCCGGTATGTGGTATAGCTTGACAATGAGTCTGAAAAACAACTTCAACAGGCATATATATACACAGCATTCAAGTGACTCCAGTAACCTATACCATCTGATCTACCAACTGACCAGTGGTCAGTCGTCCTTGGAGGACGATGGGGATCAATCCAGATATAGATTCCAAATGAATTTTATCTAAAGTTATCTCTCACTGACGCAATTCCAAGCAATTCCCTTATTATAATCACTGTCTATATAGTAATATTTTGCTTTGACACGGGTGTTTGGTTTCCACGTGGTCACGGCTGGTGTCTTCTCTATCTGCATCACATACTTATTGCACAATCCGTGAATTAAGCCTTCTAAACGTTATCTCAGCAAGGCTATGTCACCAGGGCACGTGTCAATCCCGCTTCAGACTCCCATGAGGTCCTGCCGCCGACACGTGTGAACAGCCACACCAGAGGCATCGCCTGACAACGCTTGAACCGCAGGCTTCCGGACCCTTGTCCCCGATCTGAGGAGCCGAGAACAGGGGGTTGAGACGGCGCGAGTTGCTCACCGCTGCCGGGAGGTACGGCTGGCTGGCATTGCTCTGTTCTTCATGGTGCGTGGACGCCCTGCACTGCCAGAGTCACCCTGCAGCTGAGTGCGCCCGCCGCTTTATAGGCGTCCGCCTCAATGCTAACTGACAATGGTGGCGGTGCGCCCCTAAGCCGCGCCGCCGCGTAATGCAATTATCGCCATGTTTGTGTGTTTTGGGAATAAAAACCTCCGACTCTTGGTCATATCGTGAAATTTCAGACGATCAATAATGGGATAGTGCTCTATGTTGTAAATGCGGGTCATTGCCTGATTGCTGGCTGGGGGTTGGAAAGGAGCCGCACATGTTGGCCACACCTTCGGCCGACACTACCAGTGTTTTCCTTTTACCATAGGAGAGGTGACAAGCAATGCTCAGAGAAGGGAAGCTCAAGACCATCCAGATAGCAAAAGTAGTTTCTACACGGTAGTGTGGAAACTACTTCTGCTATCAGGATGGTGTCGACTCACATGACTGCACATCGGGAGAATAAGAGGGGGCGACAAATATGCCATCAAAAATGGCGTGAAAATCTGACTGTGCTGATAATGGCATAAATCTGTAGACGTCATATTCAGGCCGTGAGATGCTACCAGCCATTTTATTGCCAAAGCCCCATACTTCACTCCGGCATCGGCGCATTCATCCACACACCGTCGACAACGACGGTCACCACACTGCAAGCGCGTCATTGCCAGACAACGGCTAAATTGTGGGACATCTATCATAACACAGCGTGTGGCAGCCAGCAGAGCAAACACTGGCGACACCGCCAATTATCGTAAAGCCACGCATTTTATTAGCTCATTTTTTGCTTCAATTAGATATTTTTTCTCGCGGCTATGAACTTACTGAGGAATAATCTTTCAGACGACAAACGCAAACGGTTTTGGGACTGTGCGTCTGATTACGACTGTGTTTGTCGCCCCTCTGAGCTCGGATTACCAAAGATTTAGGCGCTATAGAAGTTAGTTATTAATATTATTAATTATTAAAAAATTATTTTTCATTTGAAAAGGAATCCATATAGAATGTGGTCATTGCTCTTTTTTACCATACCAAAATAACAACAAACTTTTAAGAATTCTTTCTTAGTCTATACATATACATAACGATGTAGATTGGTCTTTTCCGCGAATATCTCATGGACCGGAGATAACCGCGTTGCTTTGGATACGTAGATGGTTGTCATAACAACTTGTACATACATGTATGATATACCACGCCTCGGTAACCCAGCCCGGTCCACGTCCCGCGGGGACCTGTCCCATCTTCAAGGATCAATTGTCCCATCACGCGGGAGTCAATGTGTATGGATAGCTGCGGGGGAACCGTAACAGGGTTAGTGACGGTGTCCCCATAGATCCGTGCATGGTCGGGAAGAAGGCGCTGGCAAACTACTCCCACAAGTCCTGCTTTCGCTGTTGGTGGCGTGATCAAAACTAGTATATTGGCCTAATGTTGATTCAATGTTGTGCCAACGTCTCCGACGTTGGCACGACATTGAATCAGCATTGGGCTGGTGTTCTGTTTTGTTCGGACACCTCCGCATATCTGTTGGTGCATCGATCACGCACGAAGTCGTGGTTTTCAAGCTGAAAAAAATGGTGGTCCACAATAAACTCTATGTGAATGAAAGACAAAGTACAAAACAACAGAATTTAAGTAGAATCAATAAGAAAAGTAAAATTATAAAAAAAGTGACGGAACTGGGTCTACTGTACGTTTAGATGAGCTCGATCAAAACAGACGCAAATTATTAATTAAATTGATACACACAAACGTCATAATACATTCCAGCATACATATTGAATGATTGGAATTACCCTTGCCACAGTATATATGAATTTATGATGTTATTTTAACTGTGCCGTATATACACGGGTTGAAGCTAGTTTCAAACCAAATAAAACGCTACTAAAATTGATAAAATAGTTTGTGGGAGGTGATCTTTTATTCATAGATTTTAATTCGGGAGATGCCTATTTTCCAAAATATAAGTATTTTTCATTCATTTGAAGCTGGAAATTGCGTTAGCAATTCCAGCTTCAAATGAATGAAAAATAGAGACAGACAATTCAGCAGGACAATGGTTAGATGCATCGTGCTCATCGTTAGTTGTTCTAAATATATCTCTTTTTTACTCTCTTTATTATATACCATTAAATACATCAGCCATACCTTTAACTCATCATCTCATTCAGTTAGTATACAAATAGGTTCAGGTTTGTATGAATCAGAGAACAGCTATAGTAATCATGGTAATGTTACACTTGATTGCAGCTTGCTATATGTAGTGTTTAAAATCACAGTTATTATGATCCATTATTGTATTTTGAGTGAACGTTATACATGAGGTAGTTACCTGTGCTGCTCAGAGGGTGATCCACGTTGAATCACAGCAAATTTGACCGGAGGTGTAATCGCCCTGAAAAGGTATAGGCTACTGGAGTCACTCGAATGCTGTGTATATATATGCCTGTTGAAGTTGTTATTAAGACTCATTGTCAAGCTATAGGCTACCACATACCGGGGATACTAGAATCCATGTTTAGACCATTGCCCTATCAAAAGTGAATTTGCCCAATTCACACAGTGAATTGCCCAAGTGAAATCGCCCCGAGTGAATTCGCCCTAAAAAGTGATTTTACCCAGTGAATTTGCCCAGTATTAGCTAATTCGCCTTGAGTGAATTCGCCCTGAAAAGTGAATTCGTTCTGTTTATTCACTACTGATTGGACGCAGGTAAACTCGCTCCGAATTTGTAGTGTATGACTTTTTTTATAAAATCCTATTAGTTTCAGCCCTATATCTCCTCTGGACTATTTCTTCATTCAGAGTTACATCATATTAGAGGATCACAAAATTACAATATCCTGACAATGGTGATTTAATACTGGGCCAGCGTCGTAGACGATGAACCAACATTGGAGGTTATAGTAACAATTGGCTATCACAGTTGCAGCAGGACTGCTATCACAAATACACTGGAGGGTCGCACAAGAGCAACTGAGACCCCAGCACTTTATAAATAAATAAAAAAAAAGATAAATAGTAATATTAAATTTAATTTTAAGGCGTTTAGAAAGAAGATCTTTGTCTAAACATATGTTATATAACTAACAGTAGCTCTACACCTACATATTTGTTTTAACGATATCTTATAGGCGTTAGACAGTTCTGGACAATATGATTGCAATATAAAAGATCAGAATACGACAGGCTTCTCTGTTTTGTTAGAGGGGAGCTCTGTCTGATACTAAGTCTTCTTTAAGAGACTAGGCAACTGGTTGACTGTGATACAGCCAGCCAGACTTACCAAATTAACAATGAAATGTCGACCTGGTACGTAGCTGCCCATGTTGGCCCGGCTAACAAAAGGAGTAGAGTGGATACTGTTTGGTGTGGTGGCCGCTGGCTGCGTGCTCTGTGGACCATATAATACAGATTTAGTGCGCACTGAACACTGATGCCTATTGTCCACCACCTAAGCAATCCGAAAAAACGAAACGTAGGTCCAATGCACACATAATACTGGGTCAACGTTTGTGACAGTGGCCCAACATCAAGTTAGCGCTTGATCAACATATCAGGTTTACTGAGAATCCTTACAAATAGTTAACGTCTCCATTCCCAAAAGAACCGTCTCGAAATATTCACTTATGCCTTTTTCATTATTGGCTTTCGTGTTTTGCTGTTCTAGCAAACACAATCATTATAAAAGATTATTTCCTGACATGGTCGACCACAGAGAAAATATATTTTTTTAGTAATGTTATTGATTGCTACTGGACAGTACTGAGTGATTTGTGCTTCTTCACACCACCTTCCCACAGCAAGGTTAGGCTTCTCCGATGTCGCAGGTATGCGACACCGGAGACGCCTGGCCTCGCTGTGGGAAGATGGTTCGCACACATGGTTCACACACATACTTATACCTGGAATTCAAAATGTATCTTGTAGGAGACCGATTCAATCGGGGGATGCAGATCTGTTTTTAAATGCTTAAACATCACTTCCACAGCTCATCGTCATTCTGGAATATTGTACGGGCAGTTATCAAAATCCTTTCCATTATTTTTTCAATTATTTTCAATATTTCAAAAATTATTGCCATCATAACATAAACTCATAACATTATATTTGTACTTTAGAGACTTACACTTTAATTAGTGTACTATACTTGAACTTTTATAATTCGACACCCACACATTTTTTAAATTGGTCATATTTACAAGGTATAATCTGTGAAATGTGAAAGACAACAATACAGTGGGCATGTTCAGAATTTACATGAGGATGTTCAGTTCAGAGGTAGCTTCCTACGCTAGCGATCTAAAGTCTATGTACAAGTGTCCTGGTTCTCTGCAATTGTTTTTTTGTTCATGTTTATTTTCATGTATGTCGAAAAGTCTGATATTGATCATAACACAAGGGGTACACTTATTTTAACATATGCTTTGCTTTTTTGCAGCATTGTAGCATCTATTTTCAGACGAAAATCAATACTAGGCTGAGATTCACATTGATTTGACTAAAGTTTAACAGGCGATCGAATGTATGACTGTATGACTGTATGAATTTAGAAATCATCCTAAAACTCCTGCAATCACATAGAGTAAAATAAAACTCCAAAAAAGCCCAACTCTAGTTTAATTTAGTTGTCTGTACTGATATGACCACCTATATTCATATCATCCTAGGGTTGACCAGGGAGGTGTAACTGGGTTGACCCATCTTCTTAAAGTATAGATGACCCAGATCCCGTGGTCTATATATAGTGATTACAGCACAGAGAGAGGTCTGGTGTGTTTACTAACACGTTTTCTTGTCGGGGTACTTAAGCTGCAACCAGCCTCCTAATGACAGGCTAAGATGCGCCTATTCTCCTTTTTAATTTCCCTGCGGTACGTGTTCACCCAAATAAATGGCCGCGTTGCCATGGAGTTTTATTCTGCCGAGATGCGCCAGAACAGTATCCGTACCTGTTAGACTAGGTAGAATTTGAAAAAATGTTAATGGTGGAGGCATTTTGTGTTTACGGCTAGAAAACATGTGTTCTAGATGTATTAATATGTCCTAAATCCAATTATGGTGTTTGCCAGGCTAGATTTTGAACGATTAATACTGTAATAGTAAATTCCAAAATGGCCGCCACCGAAATAACTGAAATCTATTAATTGTCATATCTTTGGTACCAAAAATGATAAAAACACAAATAAAAGATGTATTAATACATTGTTGGACACAAGGAATCCATTGATACCATTACCATGTAATTAAATTAACATATGAATCATATCTGAACTAAACTGGCTGATTTTTCACTAATACGGTAATACAAATAAGAAAATATTTCAAAGGCCTAAAGATTATTTATTATTTTCATAATAGACACACCAATAACATACATGAGTTTAATATACTTTAATTTTATAAAAAAAAATCAATAGCTTGATTCAAGAACTCAAATATCAAGAACAAAATTACTGATGTAAATCCTACTGTATGTTACTGCGAGGGATAATGTAGTTTGTGGAAATACTGCAAGTAGAACTTATCTGAGACAAGGAATCCTGTTATACCATTACTTATATTTGACAACATGTAAACAAATCAACATAGTGGTCATATTTGAACTATATCTCGTTATTTGTATAAACAACATGAGGACATTTTATCAACTATAAAAACGTGTGCCCATCCATAAACCTCACAATCACTGTACACATTATACACGATCCAGCAAACATGAGGCATACCCCATAATTCGGACAGCTTATGGTATATAAAAGTGCATAGTAATGTGCACATGAATGACGAGATAGCTTGTAGGCTCACACAACAATTTTGTCAGTATTCTTGATCCACACACATGCTACACAGGCTACATCATGGCCAATACGTCCTCCAACGCGAATTTATTGGATAGTATCAAGGTGTCGACTGAACAATAATTATGCATCCCAGATGTAATGAATGACATACTGCCAGTAACAAAGAGGGTGATTGATGAATGTCCATTTAATGAAGATAACACAGCAGATTGGTTTACTCATTCAATGAAGAATGTCCACCAGCCATTGACGTTCATGGGAAGCACATGGTCGTTACAATGACCCGTTCGTCTCAAAACCAAATGCATTCTTGGACTTC
This sequence comes from Flabesymbios commensalis, assembly GCA_964017125.1. Lineage (NCBI taxonomy): Eukaryota > Metazoa > Annelida > Polychaeta > Terebellida > Flabelligeridae > Flabesymbios > Flabesymbios commensalis. The sequence goes on from OZ024904.1 coordinate 73,142,284, forward strand.
TTTCAATCACTAGGTCAGCTCCAAAAATTTATAGCAAGCATCAGTGGGTTACCTACGCAAAATTGCCAGCTCCAGTACATGAACTGGATAAACTGAACACTGTTGTCATGCGCGTGTAGCAGAATCACTGCAGCAGGAACATGCTCTAACAGTCGATGAGGCACTGTATCTAAAGCTGATGATCAGTGGATCGATACAAGGATGTATTGATGCCCAGCCTCGGTGGGCTGCATAATTATAGGAATGAACTTTCTTGGAATTTTTGGGCTACCACATGGGTGAATGTGGCTTGTGTGAGCTGTGGATAGAATGTGATATTGTGGGTGTTAATACTACTCAGAAAGTGATGGCAGTTAAAGGCTATGCACGTTCAATGAGAACGCATAAACTCACACTGCAAGCTCTTTGACAAATATTGCTTCCACGACTGAATGATCACCTGTATAGTGCTCACGAAGAGATAAGAACAAAGCTAGCTCCCATTTGAACTACCCTTGACACTGACGACATTGCCCAGAAAGTCCGTGCAATCGATCAGGAGAAAGATGATAATTATGATGATGACTACACACACAATGAGCCATCTCAGGTCAGTGGACAAAGGGTGACAGAGATGAAGGCAGACTAGTAGCCTACTTGAGCAGCACGGAGTGTTTCATAACAAATCACAAACCCCGCAGAATATGATGAACAAGGATGTTGTCATTGCTACCACCCAGGAATCGCTGCTTAGTACAGAGAGTGAAAACAGTATTAAAACCCTCATTCGTATGAATAAGGCAGCAACACTTGCTTCTCTTTACACAATTCTTATTGTGCAAGACGTCCAAGGCCAGCAAAACACTATTAGGTGGACAGAAACATATTGCTTATTTTACATAAGGCTTATGACTGCTTATATGGTATCGCATGTGGTCAACCTTAACAATTAAGATCCTGCAGCATGAGTTGATGTCGGTTTCACTATCACTTGCTAAAACCAGGGGCATCCTGCATTCAGCAAACAAGTTTGTGTTAGCCGGCGTATTGATACAGGATGTAACAACACCAACAACTGTTTCCCTTGATGGACCAAGCTGTCTATCGATTGATGCTCAAGCGCTGTTGAGGGCTCTTACCAAACCCCCAAATACCAAAACTTTTGAAGGCTATGTAAGAACATTTGCCAATACTGTGTACAAGATGGGGGCCACCATCATTGGGATTGATGTAACATGTGATTGTCATAGAAGCGAGTCCATCAAATAAGGAAGAAGAACCAAACGTAAGAAAGGTCATCGACCAGTCAGACGATAGATTGAAAATGAATTGGTCCCTCTTCCGTCTGATTGATCTAATTTCATAGCACTTGAAGACAATAAGAAAGACATCGCTTTCTGCTACCAACTACCTTATTGAGCACAGCCCAGCAGACAAAGTAATTGTGGTTGCTGGTGGATCCGTTGAAGCGACTACTGTCAAGTGGTCTGACCCAACTTGTCAAGACTTGAAGCTGACCACGAGGAAGCGGACAGTCACACCTAATATTGTATTGTATTCATGCTCTCATGGAATCAATGGTGGTGTCAGTACGTGATACATATGTCCTTGTCCTACTGCAAATAGGATGATTATCTTATTAATTAAAGCAGGGACATCTAAACATCCTAGATATATACCAGTGCATGAAATTTGGATAAAAATACCATTCGATACAATTTGCTGGTCACAATAAGAAAACAACATGTGTTTCACTAACATCACAACTATTTGATTGATTTTGGATAGGGCCAATATTCGGAAGGTACAGCCAAATCTGTACCATATATGGAGTTCTTGATGGAAATATGTGTGATGAAGCCAGAGTGAAGCTGTTCAGTATGGGACAAGCACAGGAGAAACTACTGCTAACATCAGATGCAGCACAGTTACACATCAGGTGGGCCCATTACCAATCAAGAGTGTGAAACCATGCAAATTTCTCATCTCCAATTCTCTCAGTGGTAACCGATTTGGGGTGGAAACGCACGGATAGTCATTTAGTGCCACACTTGCTGTCTCTCCCACCTATCACAAGAGCATGCTCCGAAATCAAGTCACGTGGTTTTACCAAGGGGTGCTTGAGCTGTAAAACCGAAAAGTCAATTGAACTCAATTATATTGAGGGAAACTTTGATGGAAATCGCCCATAACAATTTCGTTCAACAAAAAAATTGAACGAAATTGTCATGTTCGATTTCGATTAAACTATTTAAATTTAGGCATCAGGTTCCCTAATATAATTGCGTTTAATTGCCTTTTCCGGGTTAGCAGAAATATGACATGTATATAGAAGGATGAATGCTGAAATATCACACAGGACAGTCATTAAGTTAAACATGCACAAATAAGTTATAGGCCTACTGCGTATTACTATACACTTGTATATAACATATTATGGGATGTTTTTCCTTCCGGGATCGTGGATAATTTGTATAGCTATTATGAGATTTATGGATACGCACACGCTTTTCTAGTGGTTAACCTCATGTTTGTATTCTTTATGAAAATTACTAACCAATTTAGTTCAAATACGACCCCTATGTTGATTTGTTTACATTTTATCAAATAAGTAATGGCATCACAGGATTCCTTGTCTCAGACATTGTCCTGACTCGCAGTACTTCCACAAACTACACTAACCCTCGCAGTAGCATACAGTTTCTCTATATTTGAGTTATTGAATTAGGCTATTGATTTTGTTATACAATTAAAGTGTTTTAAACTCACGGATGTTATTGGTGTGTCTTTTATCAAATATATATTTAATTGTTTGAATTTTTTTTTTTATATTACCGTATTTATTAAAAACGAGCCAATCGAGTGCACATATGGTTCCTATGTTAATTTGATCACAATTTATCAACTAAGTAATGGTATCAATGGATTCCTTGTGTCCAATAATGTATTAATACATGTTTTATTTGTGTTTTTATATGACAAGTAATATATTTTAGTTGTTTCGGTGGCGGCCATTTTGGAATTTACCATTACAGGATTATTCGTTAAAAATCCAGCCTGGCAAACACCATATTTGGATTTAGGACATATTAATACATCTAGAAAACATGTTTGCCAGCCGTAAACACAAAATGCCTCCATGACTTTTTATAAGCACATTTCTTCAGATTTTGCCTAGTCTATGTGGATACCAGGCACAGGTGAAAGTCAAAATATCCCTGACTCAATGCTGGACTGTATGTGTATGACAGGCAGTAGTGAAAATCAACATATCCCTGACTCAATGCTGGACTGCATCTGTGCATACTAGGCAGTAATGAAAGTCAACATATCCCTGACTCAATGCTGGATTGTATCTGTGTTTGCCAGGCAGTGATGAGAGTCAACATATCCTGACTCAACGTTACACTGTATCTGTGTATGACAGGCAGTAGTGAAAGTCAAGACATGTCTGACTCATTACTGGACTGTATCTATGTATATCAAGCAGCAGTGGAAATCAACATATCCTGACTCAACGTTACACTGTATCTGTGTATGACAGGCAATAGTTGAAGTCAAGCCATGCCTGACCCAATGCTGTACTGTATCTGTGTATGACACTGACAGGCAGCAGTAAAAGTCAAGACATGCCTGACTCAATACTGGACTGTATCTGAGTATATCAGGCAGCAGTGGAAGTAAGCATATTCCTGACTCCATACTGGACTGTATATGTGTGTACCAGGCAGCAGTGGAACTCAACATATCCCTGACTCAATGCTGGACTTTATGTGTGTATGACAGGCAGTAGTGAAAGTCAACATATCCCTGACTCAATGCTGGATTGTATCTGTGTATATCAAGCAGCAGCGGGAGTCAAGACATGTCTGACTCAATGCTGGACCGTATCTGTGTATATCAAGCAGTAGTGGGAGTCAACATATCCTGACTCAATGAAGGACTGTACTTGTGTATGACAGGCAGCAATAAAAGTCAACATATTATGACTCAACATTCTACACTGGACTGAACTGTATCTGTATATCACATCCATCAGTGGACGTCTGACTCAATGGTGAGCTGTATCTGTATCCCAACCGCAACTGGAAGTCAGCATATCCCTGACTCAACATCCAACATACTCAACTGCATCTGTGTATCCCATCCAACACTATAAGTAGACATAACTCAACTCCACATCCACCTTTAGAAGTCAACGCCTATACCATCCGCCAGTGCACGGTAATGCTGGACCGTATGTGTGTATCCCAGCCTCTACTGGAACGTACTGATCCCTGACTCAATGCTGGACTGTATTTGTGTATACCATCCTATCTAAAGATATTGTTAATTATGAACACCTACACTAATATTACCGACAGTACAATTTCATAAACCCACCCCTCCGACAATAAAATGGCCTAAAATGATACCACAATAATATTATTTTTCTATACTCGATACACTGGGTTGTCCTAAAATGAATTATTTTTGTATAAACCATGGCGACCAGAAGGAGTTTTTTTTCATTTTGAAGTCATCATGATTGTCTTGGTTATTTATTTCTGATTCCTTTGAATACGTATGCTATGGGTCTAGACCATTAGGAATATTCCAGTTCTTTCATTCCGAGGACCATCTTTATACGTCAGAATCTGCCGTCTACAGACGTCAGATTCTGACGTATAAAGACGGTCCCCGCGCTGGAGGGGTTAAGTGAATTGGTTCCTGGGCTATAGATGAATCAATAGTTAGATAATTGAAGGGTGAACTGGAGCAAAATGGAGAATGTATGGGTTAAGCAAGAAGGTCAATGGTTATATTGAGCGGAATATAGGGCCTACCCCTAACCCTTACAGCGCGGTGATCGACTTTAGTCGTCAGAATCTGACGTCTGTAGACGTCAGATTCTGACGACTCAAGTCGATCACCGCACTGTAAGAGTGGAAATATTTCGAATGGCCGTAGACCCATAACACAGGTATTCAAATGAATCGGAAAGAGCTAACTAAGAAATTTATGATGATTTCAAATTGAAAAAAAACCTTCGGTTGCGGTGTTTTTTAACAAATTAATTCAGCGCTTTAAGGGTTAAAGTGTAAATCGCGTCAATAGACGTTTTCAGCCTCTTTGTTTTGTCCTGAAAACAGGAAAATATAAAAAAAGAAATAAGCATTAAATTCGCTAGATTTCATACATCCACCCCTCCGACGACAATAGCAAATGTTTTGATTCAAATTCTATAAATCTAAGTAACTTTTACCCACTTTAAGTTGTGGGTCGCGGTAGCGAGACGCAGCTTAGATAGGGTAAAAGGATAATAATTATTTTGACTGAGCGCGGGTTAACTGAACACCATCATTGGTGAATATTGAAAGCAATCTACTAGATTTTTACAGAGGAGAGGAGAGGCGACTGTCTGTCATCATTTCTTTGACCGGAAAAGATGTAAAAACAAAACGGAATACGTTTCGCAAAGATGAAGGGGACTATTTTGAGTGATTAATAGTCCTGGCATTTTTTTCAAGTCGCATACAATCAATCAGTGAGCAGTCAGCAGTTTTAGATCACTGCATTCATCACTAAAACAAAAACGTCAAATCAACAGTTCCTTTAAACTGGGATCCACACGCTTTTTAATTTCGTGACGACTGTCAACTAATCAACAATAATCAATTATCCTGCAACTTTTATTATGCATCTATGAATAACAGCACGGTGTTATTTTGAGATCAGATAATACTATGTTGATCTATCTTAGCTAATAAGCCCCGATATTACAAAATGAGAATTGTTGGTTTTTAACTGTTTAAATGACTCTTCTTTAATTTGATTTATTCGCTCTCATCCATTATATTTTCAATGGGGTAGAAAAAAAGGATACGCGTTTTCCCAACATGACCGATGAAATGCAAATTATCAAATTAAATTGATATTTTAGAACGGGATTAGCACATGAAGTTCAAATATCATCCCACGGTTTCCTTACACCCACCCACTCACTCGCCCACGAGACCATCGTAATACCATAGATTAACCATATACCTAACATCGTATTATCTACACAAATATAACGTATTAATTCACACAAAGATTCTTAGTACAATAAATAATAAGTTATATATTTTTCCGTATGTTTGAAAGGAAAGGGCATTCTAAACTAAAATGGTATTCGCCTCCTAATGGATTCACATTAAACAAGTGGTAATATCTTTGAGGGCTGGAATTTTTAATACAATCTTTTTTCGATTGGTAATTTGGTATTATATGCCGTTAATTTACACAAATTTGTAAATGTTTCAAATATTTTATAAATTCACATTTAACTTTAAGCGTTTCATAGCTGATACATTTACTTGAGTTGTGCATGCACTCATACCAAGATTGTATAAATTTGTCTTGCAAAGTACATTTTACATGATGTTCAAACCATTTAATGTCAACTAAGTTATTCCACACATGGAATACCGACCTTTTTTTACAATTATTTTCACCTTCTGCAATCATTTAGATAAAAGACAACTTCATCCATTAAATAATGTAATATATTGGACATTTGATTGGATAGTTTTATGTGTGTGGTTGTAATCAATTTGGCCAAAATACTTACAATTCATTATGGTTGTTTTAATGAAACAATGGGGAAATACCAAACATACACTTGGGGGTTGAAGTTAGAATGAACCTACAATTTTTTTTTAATTTATCAATGTTTTCTCCACCCGTATAGCACTACCGGAATAACAAGTTGATTGCATAGCTTGAGTTTTTATCATGAATATTCATTCCTAATTCACGAGCATAGTTTAATAAACCATGCAGCAGTGAGCTGTCAGCAGTGAGCAGGTCATTGTAAATGAGCTGTCAGCAGTGAGCAGATCGTTGTAGATGAGCTGTCAGCAGTGAGCAGATCGTTGTAGATGAGCTGTCAGCAGTGAGCAGATCGTTGTAGATGAGCTGTCAGCAGTGAGCAGATCGTTGTAGATGGGCTGTCAGCAGTGAGCAGGTCATTGTGGGTGAGCTGGGAAGTGAGCAGGTCATTGTATATGAGCTGTCAGCAGTGAACAGGTCATTGTAGATGAGCTGGGAAGTAAGCAGGTCATTGCAGATGAGCTGGCAGCAGTGAGAGGGACATGGCGCAATGGTTACAGCGTTGCGCTCTGCCAATGTTGCTGCCTGTAGTGCGGTTTCGAATACCGCTTGGTGCAGGATTTTCAGAGAAATATCATGTTTCTCCCCTCTCAATCTTGGGACATTGTTAGGATGGTGTGTCCTTGGGCAAGACACTTCACCCTCAAATGCTTCACTTGACTCAGGTGAAAATGAGTACCTTGTAGACAGACATGGCAATTCAATGCGCCGAAACGGCTGCAGGACTGTATGCTCCCCGGGGAGTTGAAATGGCACATGAATGAACAGGTCCAGTGACCAGAGGGTAATATGTAAAATCCGATGATAGATCTTCAGACTTGATATCAGACTATAAAAAACCGGCACCTATACCTTTTACCTTTGAGCAGGTCATTGTAGATGAGCTGTCAGGAGTGAACAGGTTATAGTAGATGAGTTGTCAGCAGTGAGCAGGTCATTGTAGATAAGCTGCCAACAGTGAGTAGGTCATTGTAGATGAGCCGTCAGCAGTGATAAGGCCATCGTAGATGGGCTGTCAGCAGTGATCAGGTCATTGTAGATGAGCTGTCAGCAGTGAGTAGGTCATTGTATATGAGCTGTCAGCAGTGAGCAGGTCATTGTAGATGGGCTGTCAGCAGTGATCAGGTCATTGTAGATGAGCTGTCAGCAGTAAGCATGTGATTGTAGATGGGCTGTCAGCAGTGATCAGGTCATTGTAGATGAGCTGTCAGCAGTAAGCATGTGATTGTAGATGAGCCGTCAGCAGTGATCAGGCCATCGTAGATGGGCTGTCAGCAGTGATCAGGTCATTGTAGATGAGCTGTCAGCAGTGAGTAGGTCATTGTATATGAGCTGTCAGCAGTGAGCAGGTCATTGTAGATGGGCTGTCAGCAGTGATCAGGTCATTGTAGATAAGCTGTCAGCAGTAAGCATGTGATTGTAGATGAGTTGTCAGCAGTGATCAGGTCATTTTGCATGAGATGTCAGCAGTGAGAAGGTCATTGGAGATTTTCACCCACTTAAAGTTGTATCTCGCTACCGCGACCCACAACTTCAAGTGGGTGAAAATTACTCGTCAGCAGTGAGCAGGTCATTGTAGATGAGCTGTCAGCAGTGAGCAGGTCATTGTATATGAGCTGTCAGCAGTGAGCAGGTCATTGTAGATGAGCAGTCAGCAGTGAGCAGGTCACTCTAGATGAGCTGTCAGCAGTGAACAGGTCATTGTAGATGAGCTGAACAGGATAGTGCACTTGGTTCTGTCAAATCACAGGTCATTTTGCATGAGCTGCCAGCAGTGAGAAGGTCATTGTAGATTTTCACCCACTTAAAGTTGTGTCTCGCTACCGCGACCCACAACTTTAAGTGGGTAAAAATTACTCGTCAGCAGTGAGCAGGCCATCGTAGATGGGCTGTCAGCAGTGATCAGGTCATTGTAGATGAGCTGTCAGCAGTGAATAGGTCATTGTATATGAGCTGTCAGCAGTGAGCAGGTGATTGTAGATGGGCTGTCAGCAGTGAGGGTCATCGTAGATGGGCTGTCAGCAGTGATCAGGTTATTGTAGATGAGCTGTCAGCAGTAAGCATGTGATTGTAGATGAGTTGTCAGCAGTGAGCAGGTCATTGTAGATGAGGTGTCAGCTGTGAGTAGGTCATTTTAGATGAGCTGTTAGCAGTGAGCAGGTCATTGTAGATGAGCAGTCAGCAGTTAGCAGGTCACTCTAGATGAGCTGTCAGCAGTGAGCAGGTCGTTGTATATGAGCTGATCAAGATAGTGCACTTGGTTCTGTCAAATCACAGGTCATTTTGCATGAGCTGTCAGCAATGAGAAGGTCATTGTAGATTTTCACCCACTTAAAGTTGTGTCTCGCTACCGCGACCCACAACTTCAAGTGGGTGAAAACTACTCGTCAGCAGTGAGCAGGTCATTCTAGATGAGCTGTCAGCAGTGAGCAGGTCATTGTAGATGAGCTGTCAGCAGTGCGCAGGTCATTGTAGATGAGCTGTCAGCAGTGAGCAGGTTATTGTAAATGAGCTATCAGCAGTGAGCAGGTCATTGTAGATGAGCTGAACAGCATAGTGCACTTGGTTCTCTCAAATCACAGTTTAGTCTGATAAAAACAAGTCACTTTGATAGTTGTGATTTTGTTTATAGTGCGGGGGTGAATTGGATTGCAGGGATCAAAGGCATCCTGTATGGATAATGCATGGGAAGGTCATGTGTTTGACTTTCATCTCTGCCAAGTAGAGACTTAATACAGGAGTCACCCTAATCAGTAATGCCCGTTCTATGTTATTTGATGCGTATTTTACGGCTGAACTACCAGTGTTCTTTCTTGTCGGGGAACATGGACACGACAATTCTGCAGCTATTCTGTGAAACGATTCGGGAACCCTTTTGAATAGCTTCTCGGTGAAAATAATGTATATCCATCCTCTTCCCCATAATTCATTGTATTAAATTGCTAGGTGCAAACATTGCAGGTCAAGGCGCTATGCCGATGTCGCTACCTGCCGTGCGGTTTCGAATCCCGCTTGGTGCAGAATTTTCAGAGAAATATCATGTTTCTCCCCTCCCAATCGTGGGACATTGTTAAGATGTTGTGTCCTTGGGCAAGGCACATTACCCTCAAATGCTTCACTTGACTCAGGTGAAAATGAGTATCTGGTAGGACAGAGATGGCAATGTGTACGTTAAGTTCAATGCGCCGAAACGGCTGCAGGACTGTATGCTCTCCGTGGAGTTGAAATAGTACACGAATGAACAGGTCCAGTGACCAGGGGGTAAGATGTAAAGTCGGATGATAGGTCTTCAGACTTGATATCAGACTATAAACCTACACCTTTACCTTTTATTTTTTTTAAATGTACTTTTTGGCTATAGGCACAGACATTACTGCATGTGGTATAGCTAATTACCCGCATACATTGCCTGATAGGTCCTAATAATATTTTATTATTTATTGTTAACAGTTTTCTAGCCTTCCATACCGCGTGACATGTTTGACAAATACGTTTCATGGTCGCTACTTCTGTCAGAACGTTGTCAACTTGTTGAAAACTTCTGACGTGCGTACTGTACCAAATAAACATGTTCGGTAATATGCATGTATGTATTACGTATATCAACTATGGTTTGACAATTTCAAACCCAGCGGTCACTTCAACATTTATGATATTGTAGTTAAAACATTTTTCATCATTAATTATTAAAATTACAGCATTTGCCAGTAACCCATTGCAGTTACGGTATTTAATTTACATCGTTTGTATGAGGCACTAATCATTCTGACAAATTATTCATTTACAGTAATTCAAATAAGAATATCTATACCTTAGTAAGGTTCCCAATGCAGGAACGCCATAAAAATACATATATCGGTAACGTAACTGAACAACCATGTTAGTTCTGACAGTTTGCCTGGCTACTGTTACAACATTCGTCCTGGACATATTCACCCATTATATGGATCTTCTGGACATGCTGATTATGACAGGATGCATTATTGTGACATCAGGTAGCAAAATAATTTAGGCCGACTTTTGCACTGGTTTGTTGTGTGTGTCAAGTATCTGGTGCCAAAACTTCCATTCCATTTTGTACCTTGTGTATGTTAGGTACTCATTCGGTGACAGATTTATTTAATTTTACTGACCAGTAGCAGGGTCATTAACGTCCGCTCCAAACAAACACAAAATATTTGTATAACATTTGTACAATGTTAGACCAACGTCGAAGACGTTAGGCCGGCGTTGTACAAATGTTATACAAAATGTTTTGTGTTTGCTGGGTTACTTGATCGATTCACCACCGGATAAAAAATAAAACGGTGTTGTCCGTTGCGCAGTCCGCCTAAGTGTGACAGGGCCTTTAGAATATAGTATAGCCTAATTTGCAAAGATTCAGTACGAATATCACAATAAAACAATAAAGGGCTTATTATGTAGAGCCTGATGGTCTGAGGATGATGCGCCAGCGGAGCAAGACTATCTAAAATAATGAAGAGTGTTTTTTTCACATCACACTGCGTTATTTAAAATAATGAAGAGTGTTTTTTCATATCACACCAGCATAGACTGTGTCAATGATCAATACTGGGTCAATGCTTACGCACTGTTATAATGAGATTGGCAGCCACATGTCGTGAACCACTCGCCAGCTCACTAATAATGCAACTGTTAGTTTTAACATAATGGCGCAGTGGAAGGTGGGCATTGTCGTATATCTCACGTTTTTGTGACGAGTGTTTCTAGTTTTGTATCCCGGGAGGCTCACCCATGTCCAGCGTGTCCAGCATTGAGAGTGGACATTCACGATGACCACTCCTCAGTTCTGGCCTGTGTCAGAATAACCCTTTCAGCGCGGGGACCGTCTTTAGACGCCAGAATCTGACGTCTGCAGACGTCAGATTCTGACGTCTAAAGACGGTCCACGCACTGAAAGAATTAGACATTTATAATGGCCGTAAACCCATACCATATGTATTCAAATGAAGCGGAAAGAGCTAACTAAGACATTTATGATAATTTCAGATGGGAAAAAACGTTGGTCTCCATGGTTTATGGGAAAAGATTCCAGTGTTGCAAGGGATAAAGCACGGGTGACAGACACGCTCTGCTCAATCTAATTGTAGGCATTTCAACAGAAGCGCAGGCCGTCTCCGGGGATTCTGGCATTGCCACCAGGTCGCTCTCCGCCATTTCTGACACTAGTTGCATTTATGCATGTTGTCACCGCAAAGTAGGACAACACGTAAGTGCCTCTGAGTGTTTGCGGTTACTCAGACGCCGTCAGTCATTGTACACATCCCGTCTGGCAGGAGAGATGTGACCAGATGGTCACATCTCGCCTGCAAGACGAGATGGGGCGGGGGCCCTGGTGCAGTAGTTAAAGCTGCCTGCTTGGAAATTCTGAGATCGCGGTTTCGAACCGCACTCTGGCCTTCAAGTTTTAAAGAAAGAAAATGTTTTTTTCTCCGCTCACTCGTGAAGATTCAATATTGTGGAGAGCCTCCGTGACCGAGAGGTAACGGAATCGGCCTCAGACCGCCAGGGCCCGAATTTCGAATCCTGTGTCTGGAGGGCAGTGTCATCTCATTCATCTAACCAACCTCAGAAGGTTCTCCTGGCCGAGTTTAGCCTATATGTGCACAAAGGTAGCCTAAAACCCCATTCAATTCATTTAATTTCATTTTGCAAGACAGGATGGAGTTATAACCTCGCCGTCTTTCCCATGTCCACCTCTATACTACGGGGGGACCCGTGTGTTCCGTTAGAATTCAATCAGGCCACTTAGGCTAGGTTGCTCTGGTAAATGAGCGCGCGATAGCCTTGGCGACATCCCTCCATCATTAGTAGTATTAGGGCGCTCGTGCGGGACAGCTAAAAGCATTTGCTAATGGCACCTTTTCGGCCGCCGCCACTTTTTGGAATCCGTCTGAAATATGCATGCGGTTGTGGTGGTTGAGGAGCCCCCCCCCCCGCGCCTGTGAGCGGGATGGCTTCGTATGATCCCGGCCACATAGTCCAGCACCCCGGGGACGTCAGCCGCAGATGGCACATGCATAGCAATGCCGCCCGTGACGTCTAACAAAACAGCTTGTTTTAAACCACGCTCATTTGTCAGTACAGCACCAACTCCCGCTGCCTACATTACGTCTGAGATACACACACTGGAGATACACGTATCCTGCACATATTCTAAGGCGCAGTGGTGTATCCAGGGGGGGGGGATCAGGGGGTCCCGATCACCCCTTTACAAAGCTATATAGCTTCAACATCGATCACATTTGTCAAAATATCGGTATTTGTTACTCTAAATTTACTAGGGTAGTGCCTCATCTTGAGGCACTACCCTAGTAAATTTAGAGTGTCAAACCCCCACACCTTTTTCAAAATTCTGGATTCGCCCCTGAGACGTTGTCGAGTTAAATCACATTATCAACTGAAAAAGGTTGTCTTTTTGTTGCAGGACCTGCTTCAAGATTTCCACAATAAAAAAAGCGCTTTTGCAGCGGTCTTCTAAGCTCATTCTCACTGTTCTAGTGGGCTCGCTAGTGCATATCTGCAACATAATCTAGTGTTATTTGCCGGATAAAAGTACAACATTTTCAGGTAAAACAAAGGTCTTGTCTTTTAATTATTTAATAGCTCCAACGATTTTGCTCAAATTTTATCCAATATAAAGCTTTTTTTAAATGGCCGCCAAATGGCCCAGATATATTATATGCGAACTTTTTATAGAATGGAATTTTAAAGTATGATTAAATACTTAAATAAAATATCGTTTGAAATAATTATGTCAATATATTGTTCATGAGACCATTTGAAAATAATACAAAATGGCTCTCATTTTCAAAATGGCCGCCATATATTCTGAATTTTTAGCATAATACATGTATATGTGATACGGTGTTATAGTCACGATCTTGATATTTCAAACCCTGGCTTGAGCTGGATGTGATTAATAACACTTGGTTCTTCCCCGCCCACTTGTAAAGAGTCGCTATTGTGTGTAGTCTCCGTGACAGAGAGGTAGCGTACTCTGCATCAGACCACCCGGCTCGAATTCTGTGTCTGGAGCGCACTGTCATTCTGATTCATCTCGCCATGCTGAGGAGGCTATTCTTTTTCAGTTAAGCCTGCACAAAGGTGGGTTGGGGTCCCATTTATCCATGCATTCGTCTGTTCGTTCGTTCGTTCATTCATTCATTCATTCGTTCATTAATCCATTCAAGTAGCAATGAGAAATATAGATATTGCATAATAGTATAGGGCAATTTCACGTGAAGGGCACACAAAAAGTCTCATAGCATGTCAAAAATAAAAACCTTCCATGTATGATAATTTCACAACTTTTGACAGCGAGATGTCATTCCCCAACATCAGTTAAATTTCCAGAGCTTAATTATGCCCATGTATGAAGATATTGACTTGTGAAATGTATGCTGTTTTTGCGTGTACTGGAGGGGACATTTGTTTTAACAATCATTAGTCTCTGCTCAAATGCTAATAATGTAGGTGATTTGAAAATCCTAACCCCTAAATTTGTTTTTGTTTTTTTATTGTCGTGTTTCTAAAGGGAAGATCACTATGTGTTGTACCCGTATTTCACATGTATATAGATTTGATATTCATTTGAAATGTGACAAATGCAATTTTGCAATACACTCAAGTATGAATTGTACAGCATTTACTTCGACAGCTCAACAAATTAGTGCTCTGACATCAACTAAATATACACATATAGCTTGAATACTATATATGACATATTTTGTGCATTTTTACAATGCTTTTTCATGCGAATCCTCTGCACAATTATATGTGACAAACTGTACTGGAGGGGACATTTTTTTAACGGTTGAAATAACAACATCACAAGTGCTATAAATGCATACTTTAGATCAGTAAAACATGATATGTTGCTCAACATTTCACATTCTAATTTTGCTCCAATATATATTGTTATTAATCAACATTTTGTTTTCAAATTGAGCTGAAGTAGCATAATTGTATAAAATTTGCTAAAATAAAATGATGTTTAAGTGGTTTATCACGGGTAAAGGCCGCAACTATTTGTCTGCATCGTATTAAACACCATCAAGGAAAAACAATGGAAAATAATTTTGATTTTTGTGACATAACTTGGACAATGTCACGGTGTTCAAGCTAATATCATAGAATGTACTGGAGAGGACATATTTTTTTTAACAACAATAACAAACCTGTAAGCATGAATGATCACTCAATAATTCAACTGAATAACAAGTAAACTACTAGAAAGAGATAAAATAGCATCATCAGTCATAGTTTACAAACATCTACACTACTATTACTCTAATATAACCGCAGAGACAGTTACTGTATCCATTCCAACCCCCCTCACGAAAGTCTAGAAAGCATTTTGTTGGCACATCCTTCCCTTAAACCTGACATTTTGTTTTATACTATAAAACAAAATGTGAGGTGTATGGTATAAAACAAAATGTGAGGTTTGAGGGAGGGATATATATGCCAACAAAATACTTTCCGGGCTTTCATGAGGGGAGTTGGATAAATTATAGTACTGGGCTAGGTATCTGGGATGCTTTGCCTGATATCAAGCATATAGTAAATAATGGGCAATAGTCAGCCATCTTGCATTTGTCAAGGTATATAAATGAAAACAGCCATTTTCAAATGCATATTCCTCCCTCATCTTCACTTCATCATGGCTGTTAGGAGCATAAGCTTGTTGTAGGGTCTAGCGAGCTAACATACCGTAGTTTGCCAGATATCAGGCATATTCAATAATTAAATAATTGCCGCAAGTCTGCTATTTTGAATGTGACCAAGTTCAAATTTGTTAGGTCACAGCTGTCACTCCCTGAAATCTAGCATTTTCTTTTTACTTTGTAACTTAGTTGTAGTGTATCTGTTTTATTATGCTAATATACCGTACACAATATATTTATGTACAGTGGTTTAAAAATAATATTAACTCCAGCCGATCTTGAGCTTATATAATTGGATACAAAGTTTTGTATGTAATGGTACATATAATTAAAAAAATAATAATACATACCTCAAACTGAATACAAATTTACATGCATGCATCAATAGCCCTACCATTATTTTACACCAAGCTACGTTTTTACTACGGTAAAGCAATTACTGGTTAACTATTTTAGTATGGTACAAATAATAATTTATCATGTTTATATAACAATACCGTTCTCTCACTCCAGCCTAGGCCTATATCTACAAATCTGGGATATATTTGTATTCATGACAAGACCTATTAAATTTGATTTTTTCATATATCCCGATAATCGGCTATTTTTAATTTGCCAAAATATCTCCCTGAAACCTCACATTTTGTCTTAGCATAATAACCTTTGAACTATCTGGCACATTTTAGCAGATATCCCATATATTAAAGTAGGCCTAAACATGACGTTATTAGGCCAACTCCTATTTTATACCGGATGCTATCGGCAGTAACAGCGGTTAATATCCAGTATTCAGCCATTGATATTATGCGACTACATTTTTTGCCTTTATTGGCCCAATACTGGTCGAATGCGGAATATAGATCATAAACTGTATTGGCTGAAAACAGCACCAATGTGCAAGACATAATGATAATCAGGCCCAATTAAACCATTTTATTGGGCCAATACTGTGATGTTATCAGGGTAATTTTGAAATTGATGGGAGTTGAATTTTTTCAGGGCATTTCCCTCGATCCTTAAAACCTCACATTTTGTTTTCTTATTCTATGGTCTAGCTGTCTGGAAATATTTGCTGTAGTAGTAAATCTATTCGGCACAAAAGGTCTTTTAAGTGACATTGTAATACGATAAAAACGTAATGTCAAACACGCTATTGCCGGTTATTTAAGGCTACCACAGCCTACATCAGCTCCAGCACTGATGCGGGTGCTGCATCGGCTCCGCTGTTGAGCGAAGGAGCCAGGGTATGCCACTGGCAATCCGCCCGAAGATTATGGCCAGATACGAGGAGGCTGCAGCTGCCCTTGGATGATTGCTTGTAGATTTGCTAGATATTTCAGACATAATATATATTTTTTTAAAGTTGATAATAAATGGCAGATAGTTGGCAATTTTGAATGTGATCTGAGTTGAAATAAGGTCTATCCCTCCCGGAAACCTCACATTTTCTTTTATGGTAATTGTCTAGTTATCTGGCACTGGATATCAAGCATGTTAAGTTAAATAATGGACACCAGCTGGCCATTTTGAACCTGATAGATTTGGAAGTTTTCGAGGCATACATGTATATTTTAAGAATATAACTGGTATGCTTGTAATACTTTCTCAAAATTTTTTATAGTTATAGTCTAGCTATATCAAACGATCTGCTTAGCCTTGCCCTCCTTAAAACCTCACATTTTATATTATATCAATTAATTGTCTGGCTATTTGGCATGGTTTGCCAGATATCACTATCAGGCATAGTAAATTAAGGCCATACAACGCTGCGCCAACTTGAGCATTGTAAGATCCTACATCATGTACCAGTGCGCTATCAACTATTATATATTTGGGGGCTGGACATGACATAATTTTACATCCCAGCATATAACCTGTAGTGAAACCACCTCCTGGGTGGATAATGAACAGGGGCATTAGATAGTATGTAGTTCTCATTTCTGGTCATATATTGAAAGTAGTCAACATGACATTTAAACTCATTTTTTGCAATAGAAAATGTATATGACAATCATACATTTAAACTATTAAATCCATTTTAAAGTAGGCGGGTCATCATGGTTCGCTGAGCAAACATTATCCACCCATCCGCATGTGCAGCATCGTCAAGGTCCACAGGAGAGGGGCCGCCAAAGCGAAACTATTATGGTTTGGTGAAGCAAAATGACCCAGCTGCTACAAACACATTTTTTTTTTATTCAAGTAGTCTAGTAGATTGTGTATCGATACAGACCGCTTAAATCGCTTGACAAGCATGAAAAATACCACAAGTTCTACTCCTGAGTAATTACACTGTTACATACGTTCTGTCCCCTCCAGTACGCAGTGTACTGACAGCCTATTATAGACAATATAGAGCACATTTGTTTGATGATATATACGCCATAAATGTATATATATTGTACTAGTAGGTCTTGTAAGTCAGAACAGTGAAGAAATTACATTAACATGCTAATATTGATTTAAAAATGAACAAAGGAAACACCCACAAAATATTTTTTGGTTACAACTTATCCATTAATAAAATACATATGTATTTTTAATAAATATCAATTTGTTGGTGTCTAATGGCTGCCAATAACGAAGGCTTTATAATAATAATACATAATTACCAATAAAGATCAGTAAATTACAAAAAATAGGTCTTATCACACAAAGAATACAAAGAACACAAAGAAATATTGATATTATGTACTGGAGGGGACAATTCTAATTTAACACTATTTTCATCTAAAAATGTATAAATATGTGGTTGTTGTAGCATGAATTTCCAATTAATATCCACGTGGGGGCTCAAAGAGGCAGGTTATATTGCAATAATAATATATCTTAGAAAAACACACTGCGTGGATCTTGAATAGTGATGTACTGGAGGGGACATTCTTTTAACGGGATTTTCACATACATACAGGTAATTCTAATTAATTTGCTAATGTTAATCAGCAATCAGTTTAAAGTATTTGTATGCCATATATAACCACTGGACCTATTCAAAAGAGTAATTAAATGTCTATATATATGTAGATAGTTCAAGCTGGGCAGTGATGTACTGGCGGGAAAAAATGAAAAAAACTTTTAACGGAAAATACTTTAAACTCAATAAATACACATAAAATCAGATTTTGTGACTCGATTTTTGTCAAACATGTGTCGTTTAAATCGTAAGACCAGTAACCATACCACAAATAAAACTTTATTTGTGTGTTAGATGCATATCTGGAATAGAAAAACCCTCCTATGAAGACAATTCCGGGATGGGACTGCAAAATGTGTTGAAAATAACATAAATACCACTGATTCATGAAGAAATAATAGACAAAACTTTTTAAAATTTGGTCTTTTGTTTCCCCATACAACCCTTGTTAAAATAAAAAATGTTTCATATAAATATCTAGCAGTATTTGCTAAAAAATTGTGTAAAGTTGCAATTTTTCCTAAATGCACCTTTTATGTGAAATTGCCCATTTAATAGTACCTATATAAAGTACAATGTTAATGCATAGTATCAATAATTAGAAACAACTTCCTCCACCAGTAAGCCATCGATGAAGCATATACATGTACAAGGTATATCTGCCACAAAACATGAGATAAGAATTCATTGAGTAGATTTCTTACAAAGATACACAATTATTTTTTCGAAAATTGACTTGCTCTGCGTCTCTTAACCTTTTCACTACCATACATGACGGAAATTGCCGTCGTCATTTGTTAATAAACGTAACCATAAAATGACACAAATTTTCGTCAAATATATACTACATTTATGTATTTTTCGTCATTTGAAGCTGGAAATTGCGTTAGTAATTCTAGCTTCAAATGACGAAAAATAGAACTCCTACACCAGTATATCTGGATCCTGGCATGCACCCCGGCCTGGAAGTCAAGGGGTTAAGTGTGAAAACAATGAATGGCATTTTTGGAATTTTCGTGGAGAGTAGGCCTATACCAATTTATGGAGACAATGTCGTGTCACTGTTGGACCGCCACCTGCGACGGTGACTACTGTTATTTTTTCAATGTGTCACGCCACCAAGTCCATGTCAGCCCTAAATGACTCCTCGTTCGAACTACATTGTGGCCAAGGTGGTGGCCATTCTCATTACAAGGTTTACGATATTGTGGAAATACATCGCACCTAGTTGATACATATATAAATACAACTGGGTTTTTTATAATGCAATACGTTGAATAGACCCATTGTAATGCATTTTCATGCATTTAATAATAAATGCTACGTACCATGATATGGTTTAATCCGGTTACCCCCTGTTCAGGTTTCCCCCGGGGGTAATCTGAAACTAGTTTCAAGTTACCCCCTCTAGTTTCAAATTACCCTCTCAGTTTTACAGCTTAACTTTTAAAGATAACAATTATTATATTTTCATCACATGACATTGGGACATTTATGGAGACACTTTAACCTTTTAACCGCCAAATTATTCAATTTGAATTTTCACCCACTTGAAGTTGTGTCTCGCGGACGCGATCCACAACTTCAAGTTAGTGAAAATTATTCAGATTTGACACAATGGCGGTCAACTCTTTTCAAATCTTGCTGGTTGACGTCACATTTATCTTTAACATATGTAAAAGGTGGTACTTAATATGCTGATAAAAAATAAAAACACGAGTATATGCGGCACCGGCGGTTAGAGGGTTAATTTCCATAATTAATAACCCTTTGATACCCAGGACAACCAACGAACAATATATGTTATCACGAGGTTTTGAATCACACACCCTCTATGGCAACTAACAAGAAAAAATCTTAGCGCAAGGTCTTGAAACAATTTGATCTCCATATAACCGTATGATCTCTATAGTAATTAACGAAAACATAGTGTGGCGCTGTTTTTCATCGTTGTCGTCATTATATATCGATTTAGCTGTTGCAGATGTTACGTTCGACATGTTTCCACATGTTAGGCCACTATGTTTAATTTATCTGTTTTAGATCAGAAAAAAACAAAATCTAATGAGGAAGGGCGGTAAAAAAATACATTTTAGAAAAAAAAAGATTGAACATATTTTTTGAAAACTTAGTGAGGGCGACGAAATAAAAAAAACATTGGACAGATTTCTAGAAAAGGTAATGAGGGCGACAAAAAAGAAAATCATAGCTGGTAACTGTTTATTATCTCATTATTAGCTCGACAACAATCTAATGCGCGCGCTGGGCCGAAAAAACACATGTTTTTTGGTAATGCGCCGCCTAAATCTAATGCGTGCGCTCATCTAAAACAGAGAAAAACACAGTGGCCTTAAAGTACTACACATACTCGCATAGGGGCTTATATAATATACTTTGCCCGTATTTTACAACCATAAAAAATCAAACGCATATGTTGGGACTGTAACGTTAGACCCATAATCGTGCAAATTTATACAATATTCATAATTCATATGGTTAGACTATAATATTACTAAAAATGCACAACAATTGATATAATTATTACTGCTTTATAAATATATAAACATGATGCAGCCTGCTAGATTTTGATTGTTTTTTTATAATACATAGATTTGACTGAGCTATTGAAAGCAGTTGGGTCGCTTTGTTTTTTTTACACCTGAGTCAAGTGAAGCATGTGAGAGTAAAGTGCCTTTCCCAAGGACATAACATCGAATACAATGTCACAATATTGAGAGGGGAAAACATGATATTTCTCTAAAAATCCTGCACCAATCGGGGTTTGAAACCGCACGGCAGACAGCGCCACGCTCTAACCATTGCACCACATCCTTCTATGAGGGGGGAATTAAAAATGGATTTTTTTAGTTTCAACATATTGAGGAGATACTTTGAAACTAGTTTCAACGTACCCCGGTCCGCTGAACCTAGTTTCACGTACCCCCGGTACACTGTTCAACGTACCCCGGTGATAATCTGAAACTAGGGGAGGTAACTTGAAACTGGCTTTGTTTTCTTGTTTCAGCGTACTCCCTGATATGCTGAAAGGGGGGTTACGCTGAAACGGATACACCTGCCGATCAACGAGATGCTCATCCCAGTCATATTGTTCAGGCAAGTATACAACTATTTATAAAGGCCACCACCTTGACCACATAGTAGTACCAGCGAGAAAATTTTCGACCAGCAATACGACGGCACACAACGTTGTTGCGACGTCGAACGTCGTTTGCCCAGTAGAGGGTATATATGCGGATATAGTGAAAAGTGGAAGGTTATCCAATGACATCATCTCATTTTGTGACATATTAATTTTGCTTTCATAACGACCTAACTCATGCATTAAGCATTCGTTTATATGTTGCAAAATATTTTTTTTGATTATCATCGTCCAGATGAGCATTTTATTTTGACGGACACTAATATTATGTTTGTTAATAGTTGTAGCTCCCAGATATAATCATGTAGTTAGTTATTTGAATATAATCCATAATAAAATTATTTGCGTTTTATTGTAAATTAGACTATTATCAGAAATACATAATTCTCTCTTATGTATTTCTGTTATTATGTATATTTACAGCATTTAAGAATGCTTAAATATAACTAAAGCCTGAATTTGTTTAAATGTCCCACAAATTGATAATAGATATATTATTTATCTATTACTCGTTGCTAATATAGTATAATATTTTCGTGTCAAAATGTAACTTTATGTCCTCCCTTTGCCCGTGTGTTTATATTTAGTTTTGGCGCAAGAGCTGCAGTAGTTTTCTATTTGTTCTAATTATTATACATGTAATTTCACTCTATGTATTCTACACGTTTTCTCGAGGTCACCATATCAGGCGAACAACTAGTTTTATGGTCTCCCTTGTAAAATAAAAATGTATTTATTGATTTGTAGTATGCAGCAGAAACAACGTACACTACAAACAAGACTGTGTCTGTAATAACCACCACCAGACTCAACTCAATTAAAATAAAATGTAGTTAATTGTCCGTTTTTTGTGTTTTACAATTTAAATTACATAACTTTATGTCGTATACGCTTGTGCGTCGGTGATAATTTCATAATAAAGACTATTGCGTCTATATTGTCATATAACCCAGGAAACACAAAACATTTGTATAACATTTATACATTGTTGGACCAACGTCGAAGACGTTGGGACGACGTTGTATCAAGTAACAAGTAACAAGTAACAAGTAACAAGTAACAAGTAGTTTATTCTGATGGTCTTCTTTAGTAGAAGACAAGACAGAGTTGCCAGGAAGGCGTTAGCACATGATACAATATATACAAGGTCATTTCTAAAATTTACAAATTATTATTTTGGCGAAAATTGCCAATTGTCTAAGCTTTTCGCCCTTTGCCTGTTTAAAAAGTTCTTGGAGGTAAATAGTTGAAGGTCTTATATAGTATTTTGCCTCTATATATTTTCTGCCTTCTTCTTTGAAATAAACACAGCAAAGTAAATAGTGAAATTCATCTCCTATATCTGTTTTACAAAATTGGCATACACGCATATCACGAAGGACTTGGGACCGGACACCGGCCTCAATGGGCAAGCGATGATTTCGGCATCTAAACTTGGTAAAATATTTTCTCAATAGATCTGGTAAATCGTTTAAATAATTTTCAAAGCCAAAAGTTGTTTTAATGATACGATATATAGTACATTTTCCTCCTTGTGATATTGATTCCTGCCATTTTTGTATAAACTGATCCTTTAGTCTCAGCTTGAACGACTGTTTGAATGCTTCAATAGAGCATGAAAGTGTTTGATTTAACCAAAATCCAGAAAACCCACAATAGTTCAGTGTTGTTTTTACAGTTTGTATCCATTCAGATTTAAATATATTTTTTTCATCTAATGTATATAATAACGAATAAATGGTATTAGATATCTTGTGTTTATCTCCTAAACACAACCTTGCCCAATATGTCAACATACGTAATTTAATATCAACATCTAAGGGAACAACGCCCAGCTCTCCGTAAACCATCATAGAAGAAGTGAACTTATTTACAGATAAAACATATTTTAAAAATCTAAGCTGGAGTCTTTCAAGTATGTCACAGTTTTCGCTGCCCCATACTTCAGCTCCGTACAATACTACTGGTTTAACAATTACATTAAAAAGTTTTAACATTATATCCAGTGGGAAAGATAATTTTCTGGCTTTTTTTAGAAGAGAAAACATAGCTCTGCATCCTTTCTGATATAAATGCGATTTTGCAATTTTAAATTTAGCATTATAATTGAAAACTAAGCCTAAATAGTTGTATTCATCAACAGTATCAAGTATATGTTCACCGAAGTTAAAAATATGGTGTTTTCGTAATTTTCCCCGCGAAAAAATTAGGATTTTGGTTTTATTTACATTTATTTGCAAATCAAAGGTATCACAATATTTTTCCATTTTATTCAACGATGCTTGTAGGTCATTCGGATTTTCAGCTAGTATCACTGTATCATCAGCATATAAAAGTATATACAGTTTAAAATATGTCACAATTTCTTCATCAAGATGTTCTTTTTGCATGTTTCCTATGTCTTTTAAGCCATCACATTTACGAGATATAAAGGACTTTAGATCTTGTAAATATATTGAGAAGAGAAGCGGAGAAAGATTTTCTCCCTGTCGAACGCCAATGTTACAGGAAAACGAATCTGACTCCGCCTCGGCTGTTAATGATACACTTGATTTTGCTTTTATATACATGTTTTTTATCACATTAAGTATTTTCCCTGAAATTCCACAGGATAACATCTTAGACCACAGAGTTGCTCTATTGATCGTATCAAATGCTTTTTTATAGTCGACAAAACAGCAATATAGTCGCTGGCGCTTACTGAGATATATATCAGCTAGTGATTTTAAGGCAAATACATGATCAATGGTTGAAAAATCGGATTTAAAACCTGCTTGTACTGCCTGTACAATGTTTTTTTTTTTCAATAAATAAAGTTAATCGTCTATTTAAGCAGCTTGTGAAAAGTTTTCCAAAACAGCTTAGCAGTGAAATTCCTCTGTAGTTGTTGGGATCATCAATGTCTCCTTTGTTTTTATAAATAGGCCGAATTACACTTTGACACCAATCGGCTGGCATATGTCCTGATTCTAAGATTAAATTAAAAAACTTTGTGTAATATTGAACGTATTCGTTCCGTGAATGTTTTAGAAATTCATTTATTATCAATGTTATACAAATGTTTTGTGTTTGCTGGGGAGGCGACTATTTTTTCTCTGTTTTAGACGAGCGCGTGCATTGGATCGAGGCCACGTATTACCAAAACAACAGGTGTCTTTTTGTTTCCAGCGTTCATTGGGTGGTTGACAAAAACAGTTCATTTGAGGGGATAAAAAACATTCATCAGCTTTGTTTTTATTTTTTTCATCGCCTTCGATCATTTTTGGTCGCCATCATTAATTTTTCCAGAATGGGGTCCAAAGTTGTTTATCCTTATGTTTTTTTTCCGCCCCTCATTCATTACAATTGTTTGTTCTCTAAAATAGTGAAATTCATCTTAGTGGCCAAATCAGGATATTGCATCATTTTAATCATTGAATGCCCAGTGATGGTTTAGCAATACATGTATAATCAAAGTGACCTATTCTCCAAATTTTCAAAATATCTGAGTTTACTAATGTATCATATATTATTACAAATGAAACCTGAGAAAGCTGACTTTTTCTGGGTTGGTCACGCACAATTAGGGCCAAGTCCCTGGTGTGGTGGTTACGCCTAATGCCTGTCACATCGGAGCGTGCGGGTTTATCCCTCACTCTATTATTCAGGTTTCAAAGAAACTCTTCCCTTCCCGGTCGTTAAGTTGCAGTGTTGTGGAATACATCTGTGACCGAGAAGTAGCGTACACGGTCCCAGTTCGCCAGGGCGCGAATTTCGACTCCTGTGTCTGAATGGCAGTTCCATGTGATTCATCTCACCATCCTCAGGAGTTTCTCCCGGTCCAATTTAGCCTGTATAAGCGCAAAGGTGGCCTGGAGCACCATTCATTTATTCATATCTGCCGTCAAACACAAAAGATCTCGTGGCAGACTTCTACAACGCTGACTAAAGCATTGGAGCGGTATCGGGTGATCGTTTCTTGTCGGTCAGTATTGTACACAGGACGCGGCTTGATCGGCAAACGAACGTGACCACATCTACCTTGTCGTGTGGAAGACGTAGTGGTATTCGGTGGCATCGGTGGCAATGTACTTCATACAAGTGCTAAGAAAGCTATAAAAACGCAGTGGATATATCCCCTTGGATATGAAAGGGTGTATCTGCCACTTCACAAAATGGCAGATACACCTTTTCATATTCAAGGGGACGTATTATACCAAGGGATCCGTCGGATGTACTAAATAACGGCCCATAACAAGCCAATGAGCGTCCGTGAGATATCATGGTCGTAGTTAGGTCATTATCACGTTTCGACAACTTTATTGAAACGAGGCGACTCGTGGTGATCCTAGCTGGCCGATCGCAAGGGGGTCACCATTCAATTTCCACGGGGTGTATTGTTTAAATAAATATTTTCATACCTTCACTTTATCTTTGAAATAAATAATTGTCTGAAGGACATGTTGTACATAAATATATTTAACATGCTTGGTGGCCCTTAAAAAAATTAAATGGCCCTTAAATTTGTGAAGCTTCGCTTCGCTCCGTCCCTTAACTTTCAGATCAATACTAGGCCTTGTTTTGGATCCAACTTTGTGGTGAGAATTGTTTTTTTAAGAAAGTGAAATAAATATTTTGCTTGAGTGAAAAAATAAAGTTCCGCAGATAGCAAGTAAAATAAATAATTAATTCAATTAAAAAAACTCCAGCATCCCAGGCAGTGTTGATAATCTTAATCTGCACAAGCCACCTTAAGACAGATGCACCAGAGGGCACCGTGTACATGGCTTAAACGATGTTGCCACTTCTCAAGAGATTCCTTCGCGTTGGAAACGGATGTAGACATGTAAATTTGATTATCATCGGATAAAGATAGTGGTTTATGTCAAAACTGGAGATAATAGCGCTGAGTTGGTTACGAAAGCAAAGCCTGCGATTTTGTATATTTATAAATGGGATATTATTTGGTTACTTATTGTCATGTGAAGTGACCACTTGTTGAATTGCGTCCAAATTCTATCAGATAAAAATGAACATCGGCGAGTTTATATAGCGCTAACCAATATTTCTATTTTCACTTGTTGAGAAGTATAGTCAAATTCTACAATAAAATTTGAATATGAGATGACTTTTATCCACCCAGCAAACAAGAGACGTTGACTCAATGCTGTTTTTCAGCAGTTGAATTATATTAGAGCATATTTTCCGTTGTGCATTTATTAAACATAAGATCATGACAATGGTACGTGTTTTTCCACTGATATCTAAGGACTGCATTTTTCTGTCTCATGTTGGCCCAGTCTCCCTTAGAAGCGTATGCTGAGATTGGTTTGTTCAATCAGGTTCAAGCTTGGTCGGGTGTGACCGAGTAGCTCAGTGTCATAGCCATGTGACCTGTGATCATTAGACCTGATGCTGTCTAAATGCTGGATCACCGTCTGTGACGATGGCCCAACATTCAACCAATATTTTTATGTTAAACGTCACTTGGTGGGTGTGATGTAATGTTAGCCCACCGTCTGCAACGCTGGACCAGAGCAATTCGCATGTCTTTGTGAATCTGCCACTCCTACTCATCGGACAAATGACGTTGTGCGACATACCTCAACCAGCAAACACAAAACATTTGCATAACATTTGTACAATGTCAGCCCAACGTCGAAGGTACAATGTCAGCCCAACGTCGAAGACGTTGGGCTGACATTGTACAAATGTTATACAAATGCTTTGTCTTTGCTGGGAACTTGTCTTGCCAGTTATTATACGAAGGTTTAACATTTTCAACGCGGGGACCGACTTAAGGCGTCAGAATCTGACGTCCATTGACGTCAGATTCTGACGTCTAGATTCAACCTCCCGCATGGAAAGAGTAAACAATATACGCTGGCCGTAGACCCATAACATAGGTATTCAAATGAAGTGGAAATAGCTAACGAAGACATTTATGATTATTTTAAATTGAAAAAAAAACTTTGGTCTTTTGGTTAATATGGAAATATTTCAGCGCTTTAAAGGTTAAATGAACTTTAGGCGAACGTCTCACGTTTCCAAGATGTGTACGCTGTATTGCATTACATAACTCTTAGTAGCTAACCAGGTAGAAACACGCGGGAGTGTCCTATCGCTCCAGCATATTTGAACAGACCTGATGCTCGTTTCCAAGATCGACACTCCACATTTCGCCGTGTCCCCGAGGAGGCTCATCACCATGCCTCCCTTCTAGAACCGGCAATTGTATCATCTACAGACTTGAACACGTTGAAGATTGCTGTACAAATGTCCCGGGATTTCAGCAACTCCATTAGTAGTCTGTACAAATAAGTCAAGCAATGATTTCGTAATTTCTGGCAATACACAGAAGTGCCGCGTGTGACGCGAAATGATGCATGAGAAAATTGGAAGTCTAGACTGACCATGCACAAAATTTAGTGAGGCCGGGCATAGGACAAGACCTATGGCATTTCAGATCACAGCACCCGGTAAGTATATATTTTACATGCTCAAACGCTCAAAATTATGCTGAAATATTTTTCACTGATGTAATCATTTCCGTAGTTGTAAGCTGATCCTAGGTTGGGTTCGTGTATGGATACCATTATTACGAATTGTAATAAAATAAGTAGTGTTGGCTTGCACAAGAGTAACCAGTTCGCCAAACGGATGTCCACCATGTAAAAATAAAAATTCAAAGACAGTTGCAATGTAATTAATTAAAGTCTAATTTGAGTAACAACGATGCAGTTAAACGGGTTCGTCATCAGGCATTATGTTATCAGGATTATCATGGCGATGGGTGCCGCCCACCATTTTTGGACTGATGGAAAACACGGATCATCATTTTTTGTGAAGCATTTTCCAATGACGTGCTGATCTAGGACATCTACATTGCACGATTCGCCCAAGGTAAGTACACAAGAATTTTTACCCCCCCCCCCCCCGCCCGAATTAAAGGTAATGCAGTGATTATGTGACTATTATGGGCATCGATGGCTATAATCTTCACATCCTCAATGCCGGAATAATCCTCACACTGTTCCCTCAATGTTTCCAGAGGCTAAATGTTGAGCGAACATCACATAATAGAATGTTCCCAAGATCCCTTCCTGCATGTCAAAATTGCACTGAAGTTATCTTCAAATATTAATCTTGAGAAAACTGTTTTTGAAGATTATTCGCTCTACATGTATTAAGTTAGCAGCGAAAATCTTCTAGATCTTTTTTCTTCGGTATGTTATGTATAATGCACGGCTCTCAAGTGGCGGAGATGGAGATTGCTGGCGTTGATGCGATTAGACGATGTCCACCTGCTTCTGATTGCCTTCACGGTAAGTTTGATGAACTCGATACACTTTGCCTTCGAGACTGACGGTAAGTGTCGTCCCAGCAAACACGATACGTTGATCCATTGTTGGATCAATGTTGGTCCGGCGTCGCAGACGGTGGGCCAACATTGATGCAACAATGGGTCAACGTCTCGTGTTTACTTTGGTAATAGTATAATTCTGCGTAGAAAGCCAAAAGATGGTAACTGCTCACATAACCAGTATGGAGATACTGCCTTTTGGCTTTGTACAGCAATAGTGTAGTATGGATTGAAGCGTCTCCTCGTTACTTAAAATGAAGAGATGTTTCACAATGTTGATTAACCGCACATTATGATGTACTTTGTGATCAAGGGTTTATGTGTTGCTGTAAGCACAGGAATGCTTCAAAAAATATCACTAACTTTGAAGCAACTCTTTATCATAACAACTCTTTATCATATGGTACAAAATGAGGATTTTCTGGTTCATGTTGAATGAAGAAATGATTCCGCGATGTAGGTCTTCCACCTACACCGTGGAAGCATTTCTTCAAATATTATTGGGGATTGACAATTTTTTTCGCTGCTATAAATGAAGAGTTACTTCCACAACATATTACACAATCTTCATTTACTACCCCAAAACACATCTTCCCACGCAAGGCTCGCTTGTCTGCTCGCTGGCTGGACCTGCCTGACATCCCGATATCGCAGTCGTAATACTCCATCCTAGCGAACACGTAAGTTGATACGGTATTGGTTCAATGTTGGGCCAGCGTTGTGGACGGTGGATCACCATTAAACAAACAATGGAGCAACGTCTCTGTGTTTACTGCCTGGCCCAACATCAACCCAACATTGGTTTAACGTCTCAGTGTTTACTGGGAATCTGCTGAATAATGTACTTGCTACCAACATCAAGGGAACTTTGGGTCAATGCTGTATGTTAGCCTGATACGCGTGTGTGACAGTAATAATATACCGTGCAAGTCAAAACGCGGTATATGCTTACTTTGCAAGTAAACATCTGCTTACTTTGCAAGTAAACATCTGCTTACTTTGCAAGTTGCAGAGCTATAAATCCGCCAGCAATATGCAGCTCCAGGGGAACGCATAATAGGAAAAGTAATGCAGAAATTAGAAAGAATAGCGTAGTCTAGTATTGGCGATGCTAAATTAATTAACCAACAGGCAGATTCATGTTATCTACTTCCTAGAGCAGGAATATGATTTCATCACACAATGTACATATGATTTGTTTATGTATATACAGACAGACAGACAGACAAGTATTTTATTGACAGAAAGAAAGTCGATCCAGATTTATTTGTCATAGAAATAAGAGAGATATATGTACTTGTATATACAAGATTGTTAATTTGATCAATCATATGACAATATACATAGTATGACATACATAATAAAAATCATGTTAACTGGCATTGCCATAAAAACACTGGGCATTACGATAAAATATATGACTGCTACTTAAAATAAGATTAAAAGGCATTGCCAAGATAACATAGGGTCTATCATTTTGTTTAACGCAATTAACTCTTTTTTTTTCATCACACTTTTTTTTTGTTCATTTTTGTTATTAGCGTTAATCTCGGCGCGTTTTCGCGCATATTTTATTTCCATTTTGCGCGCGATGTTTTTGCGCTGATATGCTTTTTTTGCGCGCGTCATTGTTTTGCGTTTTTGTTTTTGCGCTAGTCCATTGTTTTGAGCCTTTGCCGTTTCTACACGTATAAACTATGGCGCGTGTTATTTCTGGTCATAGGATTATCCTTTTACTGTAAGTGTATCTATTTGTTTGTGTGTTTAGTCAGATTTAATGTTAACATTTTGGAGCTTATCGTATTTATCATAATTAAGCAGCTCTTACCAGAA
The DNA here is from genome assembly GCA_964017125.1 of Flabesymbios commensalis. Classification (NCBI taxonomy): domain Eukaryota; kingdom Metazoa; phylum Annelida; class Polychaeta; order Terebellida; family Flabelligeridae; genus Flabesymbios; species Flabesymbios commensalis. Next base: position 73,172,835 of record OZ024904.1, read on the forward strand.
TGCTTAGTGCATCACGGTCCGCCGCCGCCGTAGCAATGTTGTCAAAAGTAACTATAATGCCATATTAGCACTTGCTTTTTTTGTGTACTTCGCATAGTTTCCAAGATAGCCACGTGTATTACGGTAAATATATTTAGCAATCATCTTATTAACATGGGGGTAAACAATTAAAAAACGGCCGTTTAGTGACCATTTTGATTCTGCGGTATTTTTGCAATATTTCGTACCCCGATAACAATGCAAAATAATTGGACCATGAATATTAAAGAATGCAAGATCTCACACACGGATAATTCATGATACTTTGCATATTAATAAAATACAAAATGGCCGACTGTACTGGCGGTTATTTTTACTCTCGACCTTGCATGACCGATTGGCATAAAATAAACTGTACCGTTACATAACTTGTTCAAGAGAAGGGAACGTGGCGCTTCGGTAGAACGCCTGACTGCTTCAGCAGTCGTGCTTGCGTCTCGGGCTCGAGCCAGTTGATCATGTGTGGGGTTTTCAGAGGAAATATTATTCTCACTTCCCAGGGGATTCGGCGATCACGTTAATGGCGGCCTGGTCGAGTTAAAGTTGAAACCAGTGTATCAACGTTAAATTAGCGCAGGGCCACGCGCTACGCGCTCCTTCACATTACTTGTTGAGTTGTTGTCTGGCTTTCAACCAGTAAATAGCATTGGCAACCCGTGGGAGCTCTGACTGACAAATCCGAGTTTTTGACGGGCTGTCAAAATAAGAAATTTTGCGTGATATAGCAATGTGATCAGGGATTATCAATCAATCTTGGCGATTTAAATATGGTGACTGCATACAGCATCAACAACCTACAGGGGCTCTGTTGTTGCTTTTTAAATCGCAAGTTAAAAGCAACAATCGCCTTAAATAGATCAGCATTACTAAATTATACAGCTGTCTACAGTGCTACCAGGGTTGTACACCCATTCAGTGAGCGACGTGTCACCACTCGTTGAGGGCGGGGGCCCTAGAGTAGTGGATAGCCTGGTTGAAAAAAACAAAAATGTTTCTTCCCCATCCACTCGTAAAACTCAGTATTGTGGGGAGCCTCCGTGGCCGAGAGGTAGCGTAATCGGCCTCAGACCTCCAGGGTTTGAATCTCGGATCCTGTGTCTGGAGGGCAGTGTCATCTCGCCATCCTCGGGAGGGTCTCCTGGCCCAATTTAGCCTGTATGTGCACAAAAGTGACCTAAAGCCCGACTCATTTCATTTTTACCACTCGTTGAGTGTGACTAACAGCCTAGCATGTCCCACTGCACAGTACAGTTTACCATCACGGGACATTAACATCGTCAAAAAAATTCTAAATTCTTATTAACCTTACCACTAGTATGTCTAGTGGCAAGGAAGCTGGTCGCATGGGTTTCGCCCATGCGACTGATAAAGGAGGTGATGGTTTATGTGTCGTCCCCTTGGAGTAAGAAGGTGCTAAACTGCCACTTTCTCAGTGGCAGTTTAGCACCTTCTTACTCCAAGAGGAAGCTGTATCAGGTGGCTGGCTCCTCCCGAGAAGGAGATTTCAGCGTCTCTGGTAGGTTGGGCGTTGGTTGAGGACGAGAAACGCCAGGCAAAAGTGCATGTTGAGCAGCAAACCAGGTAAGTCTGTTACTAAGGGAACTATCGGGAGAGGGGGGGGTATCAGAACAGGGAAGTCGTATGCTGGAGCAGCTAAGGGTGTGAATACTCAAAGTAGAGGTAAAAAAAGTAAGTATGGTAGTTAATCAGGCGACCCCAGCGAAGACAGCGAAGAGAAGATCCGACGTCCAGGCGCAAGTACTTAGACCTGTCGTCCAGGCCAAGATAGTTAGTAGGCCAACGAGGCTTCAGACGCTGTCTAGAGCAGCTGGTGAGTGAGAAATTAGAGATAAGAGTTAGGGAGCACCCCAGCGAAGAAGGCGAGGACGACATTTCCAGAGCCAGATAAATCTCTTGAGAATAGAGATTGATACAACCGCGTCCCCACCTGAAGTTCTCGCCGTCCCTTTACCTGCAGAAGGAGACATCCTATCAGACGAAGCCCAGCAGACACAAGACGTTGAATCTATGTTGGTCTAACGTTAAACCAACGTTGATTAAATGTCTTGTCTGCTGGGAAAGCTCTCGATTTTTACAATGGTGCTGAGCCAGAGTCCATAGAAAATGAAAAAAAGAAGAAAAGGAGAAAAAAGCAGAGCAACTCCTCGACGTTGAAGAGAAGCCCGCCTGGAAGGTGAACGCATCTACCAGGAAGAGCAGAAGAAGAAGAATGAAGAAAAGAAGAAAGCAGTCGAGCGATCGTCAGGGTGAACCCGCCGAGATCCGTCGTCGAGAATTCCATCGTGTTCGCTGACTGGACGGAGAGACTCTGTGTGAAGGTGAGTAGCGCTAGGGAGACCATAGGGGAGGTGAGTAGCGCTTGGTAGACCATAGGGGGGGGGGGGGCATCCTGATCCATCCTGATCCATCCAACAACAGAGGAAGACGTCAGACAGGTCTACGATAGTGTGGAGCTGAAGGATGGAGGTGTCACAGGCACGTTAGCCTACTTCAGAATGCCCAAGAACCCCTCCAAGGCTCAAGAAGAAGGCGCCCTGAACGTAGTCGTCATCCACGTCCCCACCTCAGTAAGAGAAGACATAATAGGAGATGCAGGGGCTGAAGGTGAAGGCCGTCAGACTCGTCAACAGAGCCTCATCGCGGCATTCCGAAAATGAAGATCACTTCCAAGAAGTAAGAAGAGATGGAAGCTGTCGCCGTGAGAAGTAGTCTGTCCAACGGCACCCAGGACTGCAGAGCTGGGGAGTATCGAAGAAAGAAGCTACTCCAGTGCTACCGCTGCCAGAGATCCGGCCACGCCCAGGGGATCTGTACAGCACCAGTTCGCTGCGGAAAATGTGCCCAGCCTCGCAACAGAAGAGTGCACAGGAAGGGCGAGCTACACGCCAACTGTACAGGAAATCTCCTGGCGTCAGATGGAGGATGCCCTAGACCTAAGTAAGAGAAACGACCAACTCAGAGAATTGAAATGAATTGGCTTTTAGGCCACCTTTGTGCACATATAAGCTAAACTGGGCCAGGAGAACTTCCTGAGAATGGGGAGATGAACTGATGAAATCAGGAAGAGATCCCAGCAGCCTCGGCAGACATCACAGCACCAAGTCGAGCGTCCTGAACAACCGCCTAAGATAAAGAGGAACGCCACGAGGGCAGGTTTGAAACTACACGCACTACCATGTCTGATGATGATCTAATATGTTTATCCTTATGTGTTTCAGCTGCAATCGTCCTGATGAAGCAGGGCCCGTATTTACAAGTTACGATATATCGTAGGCTTCTGATAGGATCTCGACCAGTCAGAAGCCCGCGATATATCGTAACGTGTACGAGAATACGGTCCCTGCTAATCCAGAACGAGCGTGAGGACGTCGCTCATATAGTCGACAAGGCAGCCATCTGAGCATATGTTGTAAGTAAAACCTTAATTAAAGTAGAAAATTAGGCCCGTTTTTACTAGGTCCAGTACGGTACAGTACTCACCAGTGAAAACCCAGCTAACTAAAATAGGAAAAAACTAAAGTAGGGCCGAGTACAGTACAGTACTTACAAAATTATGGATAACAGTTTACCCCCAACTAGAAACGTTCCGATTATTCATGCTAATATAGTCACAAAAGAAGAACATAATTAATTAACTATTTAAATGAATTTCAACCGCACTTTATAACTTTAAATGAAACTAGACTGAGAAAACAAAATATAATCAGAATTCTAAATTATCACATTATTAGAAAAGAAAAAAATAGAATAAATGCAAATAGCCGTCAGCAGAACGCACCAGGCAGAGTAGCTATTTTAATTAGAAAATGTTTAAACATATTTAAAGAAAAATGTTTGGCAATAAACATTAATTCGCAGGATAAAACAGTAGCGCTAGCAACTATTTGTATACCGCCTCAAGCTCAACACATTTTAGAGAATTTCAGACACCATAATTAATTTATACTCGCATTCAATATTTATGGGAGATTATAACTGTAAACACATATTCGAATGCAGAGTATGGAACGCTAACGGAGACATTATATTTAATATAATTGAGGAAATAGATCTATTAGATCTATAAATATATTATTATTATTACTATTATTATTATTGTTATTAATTAACGACAGTACTCCCAGCTTATAGGCCAGGAGTTAATCTGGTGGCGCTTTACTAGACCTAGTGCTATTAAATAGACGCCCTTATGCACAATTGAACCAACCCCAAAAAGTTCGTTTTGAGATATTTGATTCCGAATGGCATAAAGGACTTAATGAATACTAATACAAAATTTCACTTCATGCCGTTACATCTCAGGGCTCTGTTCTCAGCCCACTTTTATTTTCAATCTATGTAAATGATTTTCCGATAGATCCGTTCAATAATATAGTACCGTAGCGGTTTCTCAGTTCGCAGACGACCTGGGATTTCGGATTTTTGCTAGAAGTGAAAAAATAATTAAATATAGATTAACATGGTTAACTGCAGTTTTATCAGACTTAGAAGCATGGTGCTCTAAATGGCGCATCAAATTTAATGCAAAGAAAATGTTGCTTATAATGCTCAAAACTTTTCGGCGAAAAATTAACTGCAGTGCACCAGGCTAAATTACTGGGAGTAACTTTAGATGGGAGACTTAATTACATATTATTTATGCACATATTAATGAAAATACCAAGACAGGACGGCAACGCCTTGGTCTGCTCAAACTGCTAAACTGCTAAGCGGCTCAAGCTGGGGCTGTAGACAAAAAACACTGGGACTACATAAATGTTATATATACCACCAGTGTTAGAATACGGGGCTTCAGTCATTCTGGAAGCCTCCCCAGTAAACAAGAAACATTTGTAAAACATTAGTACAATGTTGGTGCAACGTCGAAGACGTTGGGGCGAGTTGTACAAATGTTAAACAATTTTTTTGTTTGCTGCCTCCGTGACGAATATCGAAAAACTACAAATTATTCAAAATAAGGCAATCTGAATCGCCTACAAGCTTTACCATCTCTAAGGCTATTCATGAAATTGCTAAGATCCCTTTGATCAAGCAATGGTTCGAAGATTTAACATATTAATTAATTAATTCATTCAGGAACATTCGAAACTATTCAAAATTCAAAATCAACCATAGCTTCAATAATCAAGGGAGAACGCAGATCATTTTTGGATAAATTATATGGTTACATGTATATTATTTGAACAAAATTAGATCTTATGTCACAAGGCGTCTAGTGTTGTGTTAGTGTTGGGCCAATGGAAATAACATTGGATCGGCTTTAAAACGACGCTAGATACCTATTTTAAAGCATGCGATAGTGTTATAAAAACAGCAAGTGCTGGTTTAATGAGGGGTCAATGCTTCCAGCGTCAGCCCGACACTGAGACGCACAATGACTACTTTCAAACCCTGGTGGCTCTGAAAAGAGATTCAAATTCATAACCGTCTTAATCCCATGATCAAGACTACACGCTTTAACTCCTAGAATTTTTTATTTTTTCAAAATTATTAAACTTCAGACACTTTTAGACCATTCCACTGAAAACAATAAGCTTCGATGCTTTAATCACACTACCAGACCCTTTGGGTGTTAGGGTTCTCCTCACACAGAGCTTGTTACGCAATGACAATTGACAACATTTTGTACTCATTAGATTCAAAATGGCAGACTCACGGTAACCGAGGGCTGCTTTAGTGTTTGTTTCTGAATTATTTTTTCTCAAATTTTTTTTTCTAGTTATGACATATTTTATTTCCAGACACACACTCCTATGGTAGTAGAATCCTGCCATTGCAGATTAATCGCATGCATGTCGTTTATTACAGGACCTTTAGTTTTGCAGCTTTTTTTCATTTTTTTGCAGGTGTTTTATTTTTTGCAGGCACATCAGCCTCCGGATGCATGTGTCCATATGTTCTGGTGGCTAATGGTCTTCGTCAGCCGTTTTTGTGCATGCATGTGTTGTCATGTAAGATTATTACAGTGCTGGAAGCACAAGGGTTTGGGAATTCCATTCAAAGAAAACAATTATACCAGAGCTGTCCTCAATCAGAAGTATCAAATTGAGTACTCCAATGACGTTCTCGTCTTTATACTGACGTGTTCATTCTTATTTCTAGATTTTTGAAAGTGACCACATTTTAGGTTGTCACGTGGTTATTTCAGTTATTTCAGTTTGGTTTTCCATCAGTCATTCTCTTCTTTGTTTAGTGTTGCTGCCTGTTTATATTACTTATCAGCAAACACGTTACGCGAATCCATATCTGGTATACCTTTAACCGACGGTCCCGATTATATTCGTTATTTTTTTATTTCATATTAGCACAATAAATACCAGCTTTTCAACCTGTTAAAGATAAAACGTGACATCAAGCACCAAGATTTTAAAATCGTTTACCTCCATTTTGTCAAATCTAAATAATTTTCACTCACTTGAAGTGACGCGATACACAACTTCAAGTGGGCGAAAATTCCAATTGAATAATTGGGTGGTTATAAAGAGTTAACGATCCCGTTTGATCCCGTTTCAGCCCGTAAAAATAGTTCGTACGAAAACAAGATTTATGACGTCATGATATGCAAACGGTGTTCATTAGAGTGTGATCTGGGGAAATACAGCACTCGCCATTTGACGGATGTATTTTCCCATATCGCACGAAAAAAACTACGTTTCTATTTTCCCACACGAGTGAGTCAAGCACGACACAACTGCCATACATTGAAGCTCAAAATACAGCAAGAGTGCGATATGGACTGATGCCAGTGTACGTCTCCTAGTGAAAACTACTACACGGATCCTTGGAAGAATTATTTATTGGTGAACAATACCACATAAAAAAATACTCGATAAACATAATTTTACATTTAAGCTTCCCGTAAATACTACATATAAATATCTAACCTGTCGTAAATGTGAAAAAACGTAAGCGTGGTTTCTGCCACATTGGGATATAAGAACAAACCATCAGTTCAGATAAACCTAAGGCTCTAAAGCAAACGGAATAGGTCTTAGATGAACCTGATGCAACAAACATTACGTCACAGGCCATTGTCCAGCAAGAGCAAAACGTTCAACCATTGCTATTTATATTAGGCCAAATTCAAACCACACGTTGGATGTCCTCAAGCCCGCCTCTGGCCATGTCACCAACCACGATAAAGAACATGGGGCACCACTACATCTACACTGCTCACCCTAGACACTACTCCTTCGCATGTTAAAATGTGCAGATGGTTGACGTCATATGTCCCCCGCTCTCAATTTCAAGTATTGTAGTAAGCTTGTGATTGCCGGCTGTCTTGCTAAAAGTACCCTGATCGGCTGGCGAGAATATTATGGTGGTGGAGGGGTGGGTGTAGACAGACACCTGTGTGGAGCCCAGCAAACGCGAGCATTTGACCCAATGCTGTTTCAATATTGGCCCACTGCCAACGGCGCTGGACCAACATTGAAACAACATTGGGTGGAGTCTTCGTGTTTGCTGGGAGAGCTGTCCGCATTTTGATACACGCGTGCCGTCTGTGTCTGGTCGGAACAGGCAGCACAGTGCTCTGTGTACACTACATCCCACCAAGATAAATCCTGTGTCTGGACGGCATTATCATCTCGCTCATCTCGCCATCCTGAGGAGGTTATCCTGGCCTAGTCTAGCCTTTGTGCACAAAGTTGGCCCATTCATTTCACTTCCCAGTCAGCACGATGCACTGAACCAATATTGTTCCAATGTTGGGGCAGCGTCTGCGACGCTGGCCCAACAATGAACCAATATTGGGTCAGTGTATCGTGTTGGAAAACTGTGTTCTCGTCGTGAGCAGCGAAAAAAGGGATTTTAAAACATCGTCATACGATACTGTGAAAAAGAACAAGATACGACCACGGTAGATACGTGGACCACACTTGATCAATCTAATACAGCGTCAGCTCTCCAACTATTGTAGTGCAGATGGTTGTGCAAACATTTGTTTAGCAAAATAATATATATTATTCTTCAAATGAGAGGTCGAATAAACCGTCCTGCGCTCGAGTTATATCGTCTGATTCGACCATCACTTGGAAGAAAACATGCTAAACGGACTACCCATGTGACAAATCCACCTAATGTGAGCACGTGAAATTGGCCACATACACAACAAATTTTAATGTGTTTTTATATGCTTGTATGATTGTATGCTTGTATGCTTTAATGCTTGTAATATAACGAACACTGCAGAACTAAAAAAAACACGCTTATGCTTTATGTAAAGTTATGCTTAATCAAATATAATAGCATTTACACTACCCATCAACATGATCAATACAAACAAGACTATTTATAATTAAAAACGTCGTAAATGTAACAAAAACGTAATGGATACTATATTGGGAAACTGGAGAACCCCTCCAACATTCATTTTGTTGAAGAGGAAATGATTATTAAATACAAAATAAGATAAAATACAAGATAAAAACGGTATAATAATTTAATAAATATATCTAAGGCATACATGTTGTTTTTTTACTTGTTTCGTGTCTGTTGCCCTCAATCATATAAAGTATTGTGTGGATACACATTTACCATGTTTACACTAAACGTTTATAACTAAAAACTAAATAGAAGAGAACGGCCCTGAATATAAAAAAAAGAAAATAATATAGGTATATACTCAGGTTCGGATCTATTTTACTTGACCAAACAAACACAATGTAAATAACTATTTGAATAATTATAATATTAAATAGGGTGACTGGGCCCTACTGAACATATTAAAATCAAGGTAATCTTAACTTTCTCTTAATTCCATTAGAAAATATTTATCCCAACTTTTCTAATGGAAATGTGAGAACGTTAAGATTATCTTCATTTTTAGATTTTTAGTGGGATCACCCAGGAAACACAAAACATATGTATAACATTTATGCAACGTTGGGCCAACGTCTTCGACGTTGGTCCAACATTGTATAAATGTAATACAAATGGTTTGTGTTGCTGAGATTGGCCTCTGCAGACCCGCACTAAGACCTGAGTGTTGTTATACAGACAAATAATAGTTATGTTGGTACAATGAGGTACATAAAACCAGAAATGGTTAATACAATATCTGAAGAAACAAAGATATAAACCAGCCAGAGTATAAAAATACCCAGCAAACCTATACATTCAGGCAATGTCGTCGCAGACGGTGGCCCAACATTGAACCAACGTTGGGTGAACGTCTCGTGCTTGCTGGAAAAAGGAAAAAAATGATAATATTGCACAAAGCATGTGTAGATAACATAATGTTGAATATAACATGTAATATAAATAATGTAGTTCTTAGCAATGCAAAATAAGATTTTTAATTGAATAATAGTTTTTGAATATTTTTTTTGTATACAGATTGAAAACCTGTGACAGAAATTTGTCTTTTACAATTGACGGGCACGTGTGTATTATGGTGCAGTGTATGCTTGTCTGGTATTCTAGTTATGTACAGTTTCTCAAAAACCTATGTTTTGAGAATAATAAGGCGGCTGGATGTATCTATAATGTAATTTTAGTCATGATTAAGAATTTAAAATTTGAGTAAACTCTAATATCCAAATGCGCTGAATACATGGTTAAAAAGACCACGCTGTTTCGATCATCTAAACACTTCCACACGAAAGCAGTGAGCACAAGACGTTTTCACATTGTTCATTTATTGTTGGTTCAGCGTCGCAGACGGTTGGCCATTATTAATACAACATTTAAACAACGTGTTTAATTTGCTGGGCCTTCATTGGTGACTGAAATCTGGCTATAAAAATAATCATAAAAATAACCTGCCCTATAAAAATAACCGTCCCTAGAGCACCGAGTTATTCAATTTAAATTTTCAGTCACTTGAAGTTGTCTCGCTACCACGATACACAACTTCAAGTGACTGAAATGTATGTGATTTGTGAAATTTAAGTCCTAACATATATCGGTGTTTTAAGATTAGATATATTTTACTTTCAACAACTGGTTATACAGGTGCTAATAACAAGACAGAATGTTTACTGTAGTCGATATCAGTGTTGTTAAAAGCAGGGCACTACAGAAAATATATGAAGGTGTTCGCATTGTGCACACAAAAAGAGGTGACAACGTGACGTATAAATCTGTACATCGTGATGGGGTCCAAGAGATCCTGTATGAAAAAACGAGGTTTGACAAAAGATTACAAAATATAACACGCTGCAAAATGAATTAATTCCACAATCTATTTCAACTAATTTTATAGCGGAGAATGTTAACAAAAACAAATGGCAATAAAATTGATAGTTATCAAATGTATACAAATCAAGAGGCTGAGTGTTCTTAACCCGTATCCCGGCAATTTATTTAAATTTTTACCTACTTGAAGGTGTGTCTCGCTACCGCGACCCACAACTCCAAGTGGGTAAAAAATTACTCATATCTGTTTAATTTTATACCTAACATTTGGAAATCCTAATTTTTATAAGCACTCATTTCGTTTCCAATATCAGTGATTTGATCGACTAGTAAAACAGGTTAAAACAGAATAGTCGCGATCAGCAGGATAAGGGTTCATCCAGAGCATATAGGTTTACTGCGATTACTTGGAAAGAAACATGCTTAATGGACTCTATGGAATATTTCATTCAAATGGACACGTTGGCTGGATGCGGCAGCGAGATCAGATGGCGTGGTGACGCATCTAGTCCAGATGCCAAACAACCATTCCTAGGTAAAGCATGCAATAGCGTCATTATGATGTTTTTTTATAGATTCATTACCTTCAGAAAGTTTTGTCAATTATTTCTTCATGAATCAGTGGTATTTATGTTATTTTCAACACATTTTGCAGTCTCATCCCGGAATTGTCTTCATAGGAGGGTTTTTCTATTCCAGATATGCATCCAACACACAAATAAAGTTTTATTTGTGGTATGGTTATTGGTCTTACGATTTAAGCGACACATGTTTGACAAAAATCGAGTCACAAAATCTGAATTTATGTGTATTTATTGAGTTTAAAGTATTTTCCGTTAAAAGTTTTTTTCATTTTTTCCCGCCAGTACATCATTGCCCAGTTTGAACTATCTACATAATTATATATAGACATTTAATTACTCTTTTGAATAGGTCTGGTGGTTATATATGGCATACAAATACTTCAAACTGATTGCTGATTAACATTAGCAAATTAATTAGAATTACCTGTATGTATGTGAAAATTCCGTTAAAATAATGTCCCCTCCAGTACATCACTATTCAAGATCCACGCAGTGTGTTTTTCTGAGATATATTATTATTGCAATATAACCTGCCTCTTTGAGCCCCCACGTGGATATTAATTGGAAATTCATGTTACAACAACCACATATTTATACATTTTTAGATGAAAATAGTGTTAAATTAGAATTGTCCCCTCCAGTACATAATATCAATATTTAGTATTCTTTGTGTGATAAGACCTAATTTTTGTAATTTACTGATCTATATTGGTAATTATGTATTATTATAATAAAGCCTTTGTTAATGGCAGCCACTAGACACCAACAAATTGATATTTATTAAAAATACATATGTATTTCATTAATGGATAAGTTGTAACCAAAAAATATTTTGTGGGTGTTTCCTTTGTTTATTTTTAAATCAATATTAGCATGTTAATGTAATTTCTTCACTGTTCTGACTTACAAGACCTACTAGTACAATATATATACATTTATGGCGTATATATCATCAAGCAAATGTGCTCTATATTGTCTATAATAGGCTTTCAGTACACTGCGTACTGGAGGGGACAGAACGTATGTAACACTAAAAGTGTAATTACTCAGGTATAGAACTTGTGGTATTTTTCATGCTTATCAAGCGATTTAAGCGGTCTGTACCGATACACAATCTACTAGACTACTTGAATTTTAAAAAAAATGTGTTTGTAGCAGCTGGGTCCTTTTGCTTCACCAAACCATAATAGTTTCGCTTAGGCGGCCCCACTCCTGTGGACCTTGACGATGCTGCAGATGCGGATGGGTGGATAATGTTTGCTCAGCGAACCATAATGACCCGCCTACTTTAAAATGGATTGAATAGTTTAAATGTATACATACAACGTTTTTATCGTATTACAATGTCACTTAAAAGACCTTTTGTGCCGAATAGTGACGTAAAGCAAAGATTTACTACTACAGCAAATATTGCCAGACAGCTAGACCATAGAATAAGAAAACAAAATGTGAGGTTTTAAGGATCGAGGGAGATGCCCTGAAAAATTTCAACTCCCATCAATTTCAAAATTACCCTGATAACATCACAGTATTGGCCCAATAAAATGGTTTAATTGGGCCTGATTATCATTATGTCTTACACATTGGTGCTGTTTTCAGCCAATACAGTTTATGATCTATATTCCGCATTGGACCAGTAATTGGCCAATAAAGGCAAAAAATGTAGTCGCATAATAACAATGGCTGAATACTGGATTTTAACCGCTGTTACTGCCGATAGCATCCGGTATAAAATAGGAATTGGCCTAATGACGTCATGTTTAGGCCTAATTTAATATATGTGATATATGCTAAAATGTGCCAGATAGTTCAAAGGTTATCATGCTAAAACAAAATGTGAGGTTTAAGGGAGATATTTTGGCAAATTAAAAATAGCCGATTATCGGATATATGAAAAAAATCAAATTTAATAGGTCTTGTTATGAATACAAATATATCCCAGATTTGTAGATATAGGCCTAGGCTGGAGTGAGAGAACGGTATTGTTATATAAACATGATAAATTATCATTTGTACCATACTAAAATAGTTAACCAGTAATTGCTTTACCGTAGTAAAAACGTAGCTTGGTGTAAAATAATGGTAGGGCTATTGATGCATGCATGTAAATTTGTATTCAGTTTTATGTATGTATTATTATTTTTTTTAATTATATGTACCATTACATACAAAACTTTGTATCCAATTATATAAGCTCAAGATCGGCTGGAGTTAATATTATTTTGAAACCACTGTACATAAATATATTATGTACGGTACATTAGCATAATAAAACAGTTACACTACAACTAAGTAACAGAGTAAAAAGAAAATGCTAGATTTCAGGGAGTAACAGCTGTGACCTAATAAATTTGAACTTGATCACATTCAAAATAGCAGACTTGCGGCAATTATTTAATTATTGAATATGCCTGATATCTGGCAAACTACGGTATGTTAGCCAGCTAGACCCTACAACAAGCTTATGCTCCCAACAGCCATGATGAAGTGAAGATAAGGGAGGAATATGCATTTGAAAATGATTGTTTTCATTTATATACCTTGGCAAATTTCAACTCTATCAAATGCAAGACGGCTGACTATTGCCTATTATTCACTATATGCTTGATATCATTTGTTGGCATATATATCCCTCCCTCAAACCTCACATTTTGTTTTATACCATACACCTCACATTTTGTTTTATAGTATAAAACAAAATGTCAGGTTTAAGGGAAGGATGTGCCAACAAAATGCTTTCTAGACTTTCGTGAGGGGGTTGGAATGGATACACTAACTGTCTCTGCGGTTATATTGGAATAATAGTAATGTAGATGTTTGTAAACTATGACTGATGATGCTATTTTATCTCTTCTTAGTAGTTTACTTGTTATTCAGTTGAATTATTGAGTGATCATTCATGCTTACAGGTTTGTTATTGTTGTTAAAAAAATATGTCCTCTCCAGTACAATTTATGATATTAGCTTGAACACCGTGACATTGTCCATGTAATGTCACAAAAATCAAAATTATTTTCCATTGTTTTTCTTTGATGGTGTTTAATACGATGCAGACAAATAGTTGCGGCCTTTACCCGTGATAAACCACTTAAACATCATTTTATTTTAGCAAAGTTTATACAATTATGCTACTTCAGCTCAATTTAAAAACAAAATGTTGATTAATAACAATATATATTGGAGCAAAATTAGAATATAAAATGTTGAGCAACATATCATGTTTTACTGATCTAAAGTATGCATTTATAGCACTTGTGATGATGTTATTTCAACCGTTAAAAAATGTCCCCTCCAGTACAGTTTGTCACACATATAATTGTGCAGAGGATTCGCATGAAAAAGCACTGTAAAAATGCACAAAATATGTCATATATAGTATTCAAGCTATATGTGTATATTTAGTTGATATCAGAGCACTAATTTGTTGAGCTGTCGAAGTAAATGCTGTACAATTCATACTTGAGTGTATTGCAAAATTTCATTTGTCACATTTCAAATGAATATCAAATCTATATACATGTGAAATACGGGTACAACAAATAGTGATCTTCCCTTTAGAAACATGACAATAAAAAAAAAAAAAATTTAGGGGTTAGGATTTTCAAATCACCTACATTATTAGCATTTGAGCAGAAACTGATGATTGTTAAAACAAATGTCCCCTCCAGTACACGAAAAAACAGCATACATTTCACAAGTCAATATCTTCATTCATGGGCATAATTAAGCTCTGGAAATTTACCTGATGTTGGGGAATGACATCTCGCTGTCAAAAGTTGTGAAATTATCATACATGGAAGGTTTTTATTTTTGACATGCTCTGAGACTTTTTGTGTGCCCTTTACGTGAAATTGCCCATTTACAAAGCACTGGGACATTGAAAACATTTCATACATGTATATAAAACTTATATACAATTTCTAAATACAATTTCTGAAGTCCTCATGGTTTCAGTACAAGTCAGTTGCATCCGAGTTAGTTATTGTTTAACAGTTAAATGTGGCTAATAATATATGGTTCATCAAAAAAATTTATCATAGTTGTATAGTGTATGTTTTATATTGAAGTAATAAGTGGAACTGAAATTGTCAATTAAATGGTGGCCATCTTAAACCTATGATATTTATGTTATATATACAACTTTAATTTTGTCATTATTGGAATCCTTGACCATGAAAACCTGCTAGTAGACACCAAGATTGTGTTTCTAAGTGGCTTGGAAGCAAATATATTGCCAAAAGCATAATTTATGATTATCGGTGGCAGCCATTTTGTTTTTTGGTCATAGAAAAAAATCCTCAAGGGTGCTAATCTGGCACCCGGCTGATTCTGACTCTAGATGGGTCAGAGATGATAAATCAACCAAAACACTTCATAATGACGCTACTGCATGCTTTTGTAACGTTCTGCTGGACTAATCCATGTGAAAATCAACAATACAAACAAACGCACTGTCAAACTTTCCTTTCCTTGTCTAAAAAGTGATGAGGTGCAGATACTTCGGGGTGAAAAATAATGAAAATAAGATCCACACAACGATAACGCACCAAGTGAAAGACTCCTTTGTACGCGTAAATTGTACACTGTGAAACAGTGCTATTCAACAAACATGTACATGAATCCTTTCAGTGCGTGGATCGACTTCAGACGTCAGATTATGACGTCTGAAGTCAATCCCCACACTGATAAGATTAAGCATTTTTAATGGCCTTAGACCCATAACACATGTATTAAAATGAATCAGAAAGAGCTCAATTAAGATATTATTTTATGATGATGACTTCAAGTTTTAATAAACCTTTGATCTCCATGGTTTAAACATATATTTTAGCGTTGTAATGGCTAATCATCACTATATTGCGAGACAAAATACTCTAGTTGAACAGTCCAGCACGAATGGTTTTAGTTATGAGCTCAACAATATAAGTGGTCGTAAAGTCGCAGTGAAAAAAATAATTTACACCCTCTATTATATAGGCCTATAATATCATTAAATCGGTAGTGAAAGATAGAAAGCAAATACTGTGTTGAGAAATAAAGGAGAAAATGTAATTTTAATGTCAATTAAATTAAATGTTAATTAAATTAATCCTCAAAGGATCATTCTGGACGTTAACCCTTCTAGCGCGGGGACCGTCTTTAGACGTCAGAATCTGACGTCTGTAGACGCTACGACGCTGGACCAGCGTTATGCCAACGTCTTGTATTTGCTGGGATATAATATAAGTATTCAAATGAAGCAGAAAGAGCTAACAAAGTCTTTTATGGTGATTTCAAATTAAAAAAACCTGTGGTCTCCATGGTTTGCACAAAAATAAGGGTTATGTATTACGCTGTCGTAAAAATGGATAACCTTATGTGAGGATTATCTGATTATTAAAAAGTAAACATGATTAAACGAAAAATAATAATAATTTCAATAATACTTTTGTATAAATAAAACCCCTTGAAATGACTACCTTCTTTCCAGTAAATACAAAACATTTGTATGACATTTGTACAATGTTGTACCAACCACGTAGACGTTGGGCCGACGTTGTACAAATGTTATACAAATGTTTGCGCTCCAAGCCTACTCCAACGTCATGCGGTAGTTTACATACATTCACCAGGTGTCGCTTGTACACAGTCTCTGTGCCCTTAATAGGAAACACCTAAATAACTAACAGTGGACCACTACTTTAAAACAGCTGGTCCCGATTATTTTCTTTTATATATCTTTATTATCACATTGGAACCACCTTTTAAAAGTGTTAAAGATATAACGTGACATAAATCAGCAAGATATGACAATAGTAGACCTCCATTTTATCAAATCTGAAAAAAATTCACGGACTTGAAGTTGTGAATCACGTCAGTGAGACACAGCTTCAAGGGGGTAAAAATTCCAATCAAATAATTTTCGATATATTTATATAATTTTAGTTATTTTAATTTAAGAATGTCTTTGACCTTTAAATTAGGGCAACTACTCAACCCCACTGAGCAAATGGTTAGATGCAAACAAAAAGCACACCTTTTCTCATTGTTCATTTATTGTTGGGTCAGCGTCGCAGACGTTTTTCAACATTAATACACCATCAAAGCAGCGTATTGTATTTGCGTATTGTATTGTATGCAGTAATATTCTTCAGATATGCATTATTGAAAGTAAACATGTGTACATTAGGATGTCAAATACAGGTGACCAGCACCCTTACTATGCTTGACATCTAGGATTATATTGTATATATACACTTGAATTCAAGTTAAAGTGTAAAAGATATTTTCTATAAACATATAATATAAAATAATTATATGTTTCCCGCGCCAAAACCAGAGAAAATAGATGCATAAAATAGATACATATTATTATGAAAAGTAGGAAAAGACACTCTGGAAAGCGTAGAAACATTTAAAATAAATACAAGAAGAACACTTATAAAAACATGCAAAATTGCTGAAGGATGTATTAAAACATTAAAATTACACATGTCTCAGGCTGAAACAGAAATCAACCCATCAACGAGAAATCAACACGTCGGCTCAACGTATTCGACGTTGGTCCATTATTGTACAAATGTTATACGAATGTTTAGTGTTTACTGGGTATATACATGTATACATCTGTACATGGTTATGGGGTCCAAGAGATCCTGTATATGGGACAAATATATTGGACAAGACTTCGAAAGATAACACACCGTATAATCAATTAATAATTCTACGATCTAGTATTTTTATGGCGGAGAATGTTACCAAAAAATGATAAACAAAATTGAAACAAATGAAATATATACATGATATACAAATCAGAGGTGGATTGTTCTTAAACCAGATGATCTAGGTTTACCATTACTTGAAGGGGACCATTGACTCTGCTGAATATTTTATTAAAATGGGCCTAAAAATTCACGCATGCAATAATATACGCCAGATTCTGACGTTTAAAGTCGATCCCCGCACCGAAAATAAAAAATAATGATGATTGCCAAGACCCATAACATAGGTATTCAAATGAAAAAGAGCTGACTAATTTATGATGCTTATGATGCTTTCAAATAGAAAGAAACCTTTGGTCTCAATGGTTTAAACAAACATATTTGAGAGTTGTGAGGGCTGATCATCATAACATTGCGAGAAAAAATACTGTAGTTGAACAGTCCAATACCAATGGTTTCAATAAGGGGGGCTCGACACTATAAATGGTAGCAAAGTCGCAGTAAAACCAAAAATAATTTACATCCATTTATATCCAAAATCATTAAATCAGTAGTATAATATAAGAGCAGTTTATGCTGACATGTGTTGAGAAATAAGGACGAATGGTAATTAAATGGTAATTAAATTAAAGTAAAATAAAATATTAAATATTGCACTGTAGTATACATGAATAACCTTTGTGAGGAAAAAAAGTAAATAATAATAATATCGATAATAAATTATTATATTATTAAATTAATAAATAATAAATTAATAAATTAATAATAAATTAATAAATTATTATTCTATACAAATAAGACCCGTTGAAATAACTATCTTTATGTCTGGCTAATTTGAAGGAGCGCTTAAAGGCCAAATCCACTGCAATATCCTGCTTAGTTTATATACATTCACCAGGTGTCGCTTGTACAACTGCACCTCAAATAGCAAACACGTAAACAATTAACAGTGGACACTACTTGAAAATCGCTGGTTCCGGGCTGCCATGGCAACTCAGTCCCACTACTTGTTTGATGTAATTTGGGTACTTAAGTCAGACGAGGCTCTGGATGATCCGCACATCAAAAAACACAACACGAGACCAATCCACCAACCCGTATTGATAGGTATTTATTCCAACATGTTAAAGATAAAACGATTTGAAAAAAGTTGACCTCCATTTTATCAAATCCTAATATTTTTCCATACTGGTAATCAGTCTCGCCCAGTAATGGACCATTTTACATTTAATATCTATATGAAGCGGCGTTTCACCCAACTCTTCATATACCATATTGGAGCATGTAGGCTTATTAAAATATGTACAAAAGCAAACATTGTCCTACAAATGTAGCTGTTGATCCCCGCACTGTAAGAGTATAAATATTTCTAATGGTCGTAGACCCCTAACATAGGTATTCAAATGAATCGGAAAGAGCTAACTAAGACATTTATGATGATTTCAAGGTGAAAAAAACCCTTTGGTTGCGATGTTTTTTTTACAAATTAATTTAGCGCTTCAAGGACTAAACTACCATGTATCCAGACGTACATGTATGCCCCTACATGATGTAGGCGCCTGCTAACAGCCACGCATGATACTAGAGATTATATGTGACAATGCATATGACACGTCTATCAATTAATCTGCAGTTAATATGTCAACTGATCCATCAAAACGCTTAACCGGGTAGATAGTGGGAGTCTAATACTGCTCTGCAAAGCCTCGAAACAGTATTTGCTTACTTGTAATGTTGCACATACTGCCGTTTGGCTTGGCACACAGAATATAGTACATATGTCATTGGTACTATTTCAATATTTTTGTAGCATTGGCATGAGTATTACCGTAAAGGCGATCAAGAGCTCCTGGCTATTCTGAATACAAGTACTGGCTTAACAACAAACCACCAGCAAGCAAAAATTACCTATCGAGACTTCACCTGTTTTCCTTTTTTTTCCACACCTTAAATTTATTATAATATTTCACTTTTGACATTTTCTACATTTGCAGCTCAAATTGACTGCCATTTTTTCCTGTCGATTTTCTCAGTCGATTTAGTTATTTCAAACCATTTGTTTTTTAAATAAGCATCTGGGCCATCCTAAAATGTTCTTTGAATCCAATATGGCGGTCAATTCAAAATGACCCTCAAATTACCCGGAATTGTCACGTTTTGGGTTCCCTTTCTTCAAAAAACAACTTTTATATGTAATTCAGTGGTATGGTGAGATGATTCAGTCATCTAGAATGCACGACAGCACTATCAACAGCACTATTAACATTTAAATCCAAGATGGCCACCGGACTTGCACCTTTATGGGACACCACTTATATCTCCTGTTCTGGTATTGATATAAGTATTGTGCTGGAGTCTATTCATAGGTTTCGAGAGTCAATGAATCCATTTATTCGCTGTTTATTCTTGGATTTAAATGTTAATAAAGTGACGTCGTGTATTCTAGATGGCTGCCTCATCTTACCTCACTATTAAATTACATATTGAGAAGTTTTTTGTTGTTTTTTTAACAAATGAAACCTAAAAAATACAATTCCAGGTATTTTGGGGGATATTTTGGATTTCTGATCGCCATATTGGATTTGAATATTAGCATGGCCCAGAAGCTTATTTCAAAAAATATAGTTTGAGATAGATGAATCCAACGACAAAACCTTGACTGGAAAAAATGACAGTTTTTTGCCTGGCATGGACCTGTCTATAGCTTTCACCCGTGCTACTCCCAGTTTTCAGCTGCAGCTTGAATAGAGGTAGACTGGTTGATGTTGACTTCCATCTGTGACAACACAAATTGTGAGTCTGTAAATGATATTGATTTTTTATTTATTTATTTATTTATTAAGATTCGCCAAATACACAGTATACATTACTTTGTTCAATGATAAGAAAACATAGTCATAATAATACTGTTGGCTGGGACATGGCATCAGATATGTAATATCTATGCTAGGCCTGTCCCATAATCAGATAACAATGTTATTAAAGTATGCGTGCAGCAATTATGAAAAACGCATTCCAGCAAACACGAGACGCCCATCAAACGCCGAATCAATGCTGGCCCACCGTCTACGACGCTGGCCCAACACCGACTCAACACCAGGTGAGCTGCTGGGATGTGTCAAAAAGAAAAAGAGAGAAAAGTGTTTCATGCCTGGCGACATCGCGGACAGCGACAACCGGTAACCCACGTGCAAGAGTTGTCAATATCATAGGTGGTAGTCAACTTTACAATGTAAAAATAATATAATAGTTTCTTAAAACGTTTGACAAATCTATTGCGGCAATTAATTTGTTTTATTGTGTTCGGCAGGATATTCCACATTTTTACTACCCGATTAGAGAAAAATAGCCCAGCCAATTCAGAATTAAAGCGTACAGATCTTAAAGGCAAGACCTGTTGACCTAGCCTAGTTCTAGAGGTGTCAGCGTTATAAAAAGAAAGAATATGTCTAATGTCTATATCTATGAAATTATGTATACATTTATATAGAAAACACAAGTCGTTGATATCTTTTATAAAAGACAAAGGAAGTAATTTGGTGTTATGTAGTCTGGTTGGGTAATCCGACACATAATCATTAAGAATATAATTCGTGGCTTTACGTTGTATACGTTCAATCTGGTTGAGATCTGCCTTGCTACAGGAATAAACAATTGATGCGTAGGAAAATAACGGTTTAACCAAAGTTGTATATAGGTGTAGTTTGACTCTATATGGAGCATAGAATCCGACTGTACGCTTTATCAGGCCAAGCATTCTGTTCGCCTTGCTAATTTTAGTGGCAATATGACTTCTCCAGGTTAAGGAAGAATTGATTAGTAGTCCTAGATCATTAATCTCTTTAACAGATTCTAGATGAATGTTATTTAAATGGTATTGAAAATTATGTTTAAAAGATCTGGCTATTTTGAGGACTTTGCACTTGGTACCATTGAAGAAAAGCTTCCAAATATCACTCCAACGTGTAAAAATATTCAAATCGCTTTGAAGGTCTACACAATCCTGCATTGATTTAATTTCTCTTCCAATTTTTGCATCATCAGCATATAGAGTTTTAAAAGATAGATTTGAAATATTGTCCGCAATGTCATTCACATATAATATAAACATTAATGGGCCAAGTATTGACCCTTGGGGTACCCCAGATCTAACAGGTAGTTTAGTAGACATGCTACCGTGAATTAATACTCGCTGGTATCGATTATTTAGATAACTATGGAACCAGTTAAGCAGCGTCCCATTAAAACCGAAAGTCTGAAGTTTATGTATTAAGAGATGATGCGGAACTGAATCAAAGGCTTTTGTAAAATCAAGATATATAACGTCAGTTTGGCCACCAGAGTCTAAAATTTTTGAGATTTTGTCGTAAAAGACATATAATTGAGATTCTGTTGAGCGTCGTTGGACAAAACCATACTGGTTGTTAGAAATTAAATCTTTGATTTCTGGATAAATTATGTTGCAGATAGCACGTTCAAAAATTTTGCTTAAAATACTAAGTAAAGATATAGGCCTATAATTTTCGCAGTTAGTTCTATCACCTTTCTTAAAAATGGGACATATATTAGCCATTTTCCAGGAGTTAGGAAATATGCCAGCTTGCAAAGATATGTGTAACAGTTTGGTAAAAGAAGGTGCCAGTTCCTTAGCACAATTCTTTAGAAATACACCTGGAATGCCATCCGGCCCTGTCGCTTTGCTAGTGTCTATATTCTGTAATATAATGCGGACTTCAGCAACTGATAACTGTACAATTGATAGATTAGGATTAATAAAACTATTGATGGGAGGAAGGTTATCCGTATTATGGACGTGAGTAAAGTTTGAATAAAAGAAATTGTTAAAATAATTCGCTACAACTTCAGGTTCGTCTGAAGTATTACCCTGAAATTTCATTTCAGAAGGGATTTGTTTACTTTTTGTCTTTGATTTTAAGAAGCTCCAAAACCATTTGGGATTAGTCCTAATATCATCGAGCGAATCCTTAGTATATTTATTGTATTTTTGATCTATCATGTTCCGTAGACTGTTTCTGAGTCGACGGTATTTAGCCCAAGCACTCTGGGTGTTAATCCTCCTAGCCCGTTTGCTGGCAGTCTCTTTCTTTTTGCTCAGATTTATAACCTCACTGTCAATCCAAGGGGGAAAATTAATGTCACGAATAATGCGACGGGGTACAAATGTATTTAATGTTTCTTCCAATTTAGAGACCCAATCATCACAAATACGATTAATGTCGGGTATACCCACTGAGTCACTAACTATGTCGATGAGATCAGCGTTAGTTAAATATACCTTCACCTTAGTCCAATCCACATTCCTATAGTCAAAAACTGATCTAGTCAGTTTATTATTTTTAGGGCTACTAGCCTTGATAGAAAAATTTATAAGGTAATGATCCGATGGAAATAGGTCCTGTTCAACATCTATATCCGTAATTAAATGGGGTGGTGTAGATAATATTAAATCTAATCTGTTACCATTTTGATGGGTTGAGCACATAACTATATGTTTTAAACAGAATTCTTGGAATATATCATAATAGTACCAGTAGTTATTATTATCCGTAAGCGGAACATTCAAGTTCAAGTCAAAGTCTGGTAAATTAAAATCACCCATAACAAGAATATTGGAGAAACCTTCTTCTCGTATACGACGGAGACAGGTTTCCAAATTTTGCGGACATTCCACAGAGTTATCAGACGGTGGTCGGTAATAAGTCAGAAGAGCTATCCTCGGGAGTTTAGGAATAATGATTTCAACAATAATGATCTCATTATGTCGATCATCCTGTACCATTAGATCAGGTCTCAGTTTTGAATAAATACTCGTGTAGATAGCTGTTAAAACGCCACCGTACCCTCCGCGATCCTTTCTATAAATATTAAAATCAGCTTCGGGTAATATTTCACAGTTTTTGATATCTTCTGTTAACCACGACTCGGTTACTGAAATAATTTTTGCTTGTTTTAATTCGACGAGTGATTGAAAATCCTTTAATTTATTATGATTTTTTGAAACTGACTTTAAACTTCTAGTATTAAGTAGAAACGCATTTATATAATTAGATGGGCCTGGATTACGCTTTATATCTCCGCTGAGTAACAATAGTGTAAATAACCAATACAAAATTCCCACCCTACACAGACAACTGATGATAAGGTAACCATTGAGAATTATACCAGGCTTACCACGACCCCGATATGTACCAATACGCGCTCTATATGTTTCAATATCAACAGTCATGTTTATAGTTTAGAGTTGGGGCAGAATTAAAACATATAGAGCGCAATATCACCCGACCACGTGGAATCACAAAACCTATCGCATTTCGGAGTCGCAGGCATGAGACACAACATAATAGATGATAATACAAGATTAATAAACTGTTCTTTACAGTGTGTGTTATATATGAACACACTGCACACATTACGAGGTCGAGTGCAAAAAGTGAAAGCACGTGAAAAATTGAGCTAACCCCAATCGACTTATCTTGAACATAATTATTAGCCAATACTTATAAAATAATAACAAGTGTGTACAAGCACTGGTCCAGCGGTGGTGCAATATCAATTTAGCTAGATAGACTGCATCAAATATGAAACACGGGACCGACCTGGCCCAGTGCTGGCCCACCTTCTACGACACTCTGGCCCAACATTGCACCAACTCGGGACCAATGCACTGAACGGATGCAAACAGTGAATAGAAAATGTGCGGGCCTACGAGCCAACAACAGACTGGCCAGTACCATACCAATATCGGGCCAACGTCTGACATCGGCAAGTTTCATATTTAAACTTGACATTCCGGTGGCTGCCGAGTAGACACGACACATCGAACCAGGGCCGGCTCAATGTTGGTCCACCGTCTGCGACGTTGGCCCACCACCGAGACGACGCCGGACCAATGTCCCGTGTCTGCCGTGTGTATGAAATGATGAATACATATCTAATAGTTGAGTTGAATCATGCAATCGTTACACACGTACATGGAGAACCATTATAGTAGTATACAAATCATCTAATATATATATAAATTATCTATAACTTTGGTATGTTTTATGAAGAAATTGACGAACATAAAAGCCAAATCCTAAGAGCACATCATTATAAAAGCAGGCTCAATATATATTTATATAAATATTAACAGGCTATACACATACATATGCACACATACATATGCACATCTACATATACACACATATATACATATACATTTATTTAGGTAGGCTTACTTCATTGTTATGTATTTGTGATTGTAGACTTGACATAACAGTGGCTACCGAGCAAACACGACAAATTAACCCAGCGCTAGCTCAGTGTTGGCCACCGTCAGCGACGCTGGCCCACCACTGAGGCAACACTGGGCCAATGTCCAGCGGCCGTTTATGTGAAACGAAGAATATTTATTAATTGATTTCTGTCTTACAAATAATACACACGTACATAGAGAAGAACATAATAGTTGAATGCAAATGTACCTAATATATCTTGAGTGTGTTTTTTTTACGAAAAAGCAGCACTTAACATACAGACTCAAAAATTCAGATATTATGAGCACAGTTTTCCGAGAGCAGATTCTCTCTCTATTATATATACGCACGCATATACATATATATATATATAGATTTATTATTCAATTATGTCTACTATTCTGTAATAAGTTTGTGACTACATGTGGGCAGCACAAAATTGAGAGCAAGATTGAGAAGAAGGCTGTGGGTAACGTTGATGAACCACATAGCATAATTATTATCTCAGGTCACCTTTGTGTACAGTGTAGTTTAAAGTGGAATTTTGAACATATAAATATATTATTAGCATATAATAATAACATAATTACCTTGTCCCTAAAATGTTAAATTTAAATTTCGTATCTAAACTGCTAGATAGCTATCAATATTGACCTTATAATACAGGTCTCCTGATCCTCATAACAAATTTATATGTCGCACCGACTGATAGGTTACATATAATATGTTTATTTTGTCGAGTTTGTTGTGTGACGAATAAATAGTTCTGTGTCTGTGTCTGAGTCAACTAGAGCTGAGCGACCTCTCAAATCAAGACCAATCAGAGACTGTCTTGCTAAAGGTCCTTCCTGTGAAATTTGGATGATGAAAAAACAATCTAGTTGTATTAGATAGGGTATAGCATCTCTGAAAATGTCCTTCAAATTTAATGGATCAGCAATTTGTGTGGGTAAACCATTCCAAAGTATTTTTTTTAGTGTGGAGTTCCTCAGGGCTCTGTCCTTGGACTGCTCTTTTCACGCTCTATACATCTCTTCTCAGTAAAATATTTTCTATACATAATGCGTCGCCTGTGTCAGTGTCTGACATCTGAAGTAGCTAAGACAATTGCAACAGCACTGGTTGCCAGTAAAGTGGACTAATTGTTTTCGTTTTTGAGATCATTACATTGGTGCCCGGCGTCCTTTAGAATCAAATTCAAAATGGGTCAGAGTGTGATAGAATCAACTTGAATGGGATAAACCGTAAAAATATTTTTAAAAATTATTACCGAACTAATTAAGCCTTGCACAATACATTATGGCCGAAATTTTACAATTTTAAAGCAATCTAAAGGAATGTGAATGTGAAATACGGGCATGGGAAAAATGACGTGCCGTACCGGCGTGAAAGGGTTAACATATTATTACACTATATCTTATGGGAGAAAGACTGATAGTATAACACATTCGCTTGTTTGATCAGGAAGGATGGCACAATTTTAATTTGACAGACGCAAAATATATTTAGCCCCAAATTTATCTTGGATTTCTTTATAGTTTGCTACTTGATTGAATATGACGGGTTTTGAATAAGAAGTTTTTTGTAGATCCGCGACTCCTCGACTGACGTGGTGAGCAAACGCCGGTTCAACGTCATGCTAACGTCGGAGAGGTTGGCATGGCGTTGGACCGCCGTTTGTCCCTGATTGTTTGTGAGATGGACGTGAGATAAGTTGAGCACGGATCTTCAGATCCTGCAGTGGTCGTGGGGGTGAGCTGATAGCGTGGGTGGATTCACACCTCCCGGGCTCACCTGGTCAGCTAGGCGGGAAGGGGGGTCGCCCTCACAGGGGAAGGTGTCCTGCTGACCCCAAAACGACCAAGCAGCTCATTTTTCTATTTATTTAACTCTGCAGTTGATGGATCTCTACCCACGTCTCAGTATGTGACCACCATGTGCTAATAGACATTGTCCGTTGTTATCCCACAGGCATCGCTAATCCCAGCGCACTGATTCATCTGCATCGTTGGGAAGGCGAGATGGGCTCGGCTCATCAGTACAAGTCACCCCATCAAGCCCAAGCCATTTTTTAGCCTATATGTGCACAAAGGTGGTCTAAGACACCATTCATTCATTCATTCATTCATTCATTCATTCATTCATTCATTCATTCATTCTCGTGCTACATTTTCTACATTTGCAGCTCAAATTGACTGCCATTTTTTCCTGTCGATTTTCTCAGTCGATTTAGTTATTTCAAACCATTTGTTTTTTTAATAAGCATCTGGGCCATCCTAAAATGTTCTTTAAATCCAATATGGCGGTCAATAAATCCAAAATGACCCCCAAATTGCCTGGAATTGTCACGTTTTCGGTTCCCCTTCTTCAAAAAACAACTTTTATATGTAATTTAGTGTTATGGTGAGATGATTCAGTCATCTAGAATGCACGACAGCACTATCAACAGCACTATTAACATTTAAATCCAAGATGGCCACCGGACTTGCACCTTTATGGGACACCACTTATATCTCCTGTTCTGGTATTGATAGAAGTATTATGCTGGAGTCTATTCATAGGTTTCGAGAGTCAATGAATCCATTTATTCACTATTTATTCTTGGATTTAAATGTTAATAAAGTGACGTCGTGTATTCTAGATGGCTGCCTCATCTTACCGTACTATTAAATTACATATTGAGAAGTTTTTTGTTTGTTTTTTTAACAAATGAAACCTAAAAAATACAATTCCAGGTATTTTGGGGGATATTTTGGATTTCTGGTCGCCATATTGGATTTGAATATTAGCATGGCCCAGAAGCTTATTTCAAAAAATATAGTTTGAGATAGATGAATCCAACGACAAAACCTTGACTGGAAAAATGACAGTTTTTTGCCTGGCATGGACCTGTCTATAGCGTTCACCCGGGCTACTCCCAGTTTTCAGCTGCAGCTTGAATAGAGGTAGACTGGTTGATGTTGACTTCCATCTGTGACAACACAAATTGTGAGTCTGTAAATGATATTGATGAACCACATAGCATAATTATTATCTCAGGTCACCTTTGTGTACAGTGAAGTTTAAAGTGGAATTTTGAACATATAAATATAATATTAGCATATAATAATAACATAATTACCTTGTCCCTAAAATGTTCAATTTAAATTTCGTATCTAAACTGCTAGATAGCTATCAATATTGACCTTATAATACAGGTCTCCTGATCCTTATAACAAATTTATATGTCGCACCGACTGATAGGTTACATATAATATATTTATTTTGTCGAGTTTGTTGTGTGACGAATAAATAGTTCTGAGTCTGTGTCTGAGTCAACTGGAGCTGAGCGACCTCTCAAATCAAGACCAATCAGAGACTGTCTTGCTAAAGGTCCTTCCTTTGAAATTTGAATGATGAAAAAACAATCTAGTTGTATTAGATAGGGTATAGCATCTCTGAAAATGTCCTTCAAATTTAATGGATCAGCAATTTGTGTGGGTAAACGTGGGTAAACCATTCCAAAGTATTTTTTTAAGTGTGGAGTTCCTCAGGGCTCTGTCCTTGGACCGCTCTTTTCACGCTCTATACATCTCTTCTCAGTAAAATATTTTCTATACATAATGCGTCGCCTGTGTCAGTGTCTGACATCTGAAGTAGCTAAGACAATTGCAACAGCACTGGTTGCCAGTAAAGTGGACTAATTGTTTTCGTTTTTGAGATCATTACATTGTTGCCCGGCGTCAAAATGGGTCAGAGTGTGATAGAATCAACTTGAATGGGATAAACCGTAAAATATTTTTAAAAATTATTACCGAACTAATTAAACCTTGCACAATACATTATGGCCGAAATTTTACAATTTTAAAGCAATCTAAAGGAATGTGAATGTGAAATACGGGCATGGGAAAAATGACGTGCCGTACCGGCGTGAAAGGGTTAACATATTATTACACTATATCTTATGGGAGAAAGACTGATAGTATAACACATTCGCTTGTTTGATCAGGAAGGATGGCACAATTTTAATTTGACAGACGCAAAATATATTTAGCCTCAAATTTATCTTGGATTTCTTTATAGTTCGCTACTTGATTGAATATGACGGGTTTTGAATAAGAAGTTTATTGTAGATCCGCGACTCCTCGGCTGACGTGGTGAGCAAACGCCGGTTCAACGTCATGCCAACGTCGGAGACGTTGGTATGCCGTTGAGCCGGCAGTTGTCTCTCATTATTTGTGAGATGGACGTGAGATAAGCTGAGCACAGATCTTCAGATCCTGCAGTGGTTGTGTGGGTGTGCTGATAGCGTGGGTGGATTCACACACCTCCTGAGATCACCTGGTCAGCTGGGCGGGAAGGGGGGGTCGCCCTCACAGGGGAAGGTGTCCTGCTGACCCCAAAACGACCAAGCAGCTCATTTTTCTATTAATGTAACACTTCAGTTGATGGATCTCTACCCACGTCTCAGTATGTGACCACCATATGGTAATAGACATTGCCAGTTGTTATCCCACAGGCATCGCTAATCCCAGCGAAATGAATCAGGCTTTAGGCCACCTTTGTGCACATATATGCTAAACTGGGCCAGGAGAACCTCCTGAGGATGGTGAGATGAATGAGGTGAAACTGTCCTCCAGACACAGGATTCGAAATTCAAGCCCTAGTGGTCTGAGGCCGAGCACACTACCTCTCGGTCACGGAGGCTCCCCACAATACAGAGTTTTACACGTGGATGGGGAAGGAGACTGGGAATCGAACCCTGAACTCTAGCGTGAAAGGCAGCGGTGCTAACCACTACCCTAGGGCCCCCGCCCCATTGGACGAGATCGCCGAGAGCATATATGTATCGGCATCATTGGGAAGGCGAGATGGGCTCATCACAGCACAAGGCATCACATCAAGCTCGAATCCTTTTTAGCCTATATGTGCACATATTTTTAGCCTACATGTGGCTCAAGACACCATTCATTTATTCATTCATTCTTTTATTCATTCATTTATTTATTCATTCATTCATCCATTCATTCATTCATTGGACGAGATGACGAGCAAGTAAAATAAATTAAAGTATATAGTACACAAATAGTTTGCATCATAGATCTAGAGAGATCTATGGTTTGCATAACATAAATGCAATGTTAGACCAAATTCGAAGATGTTGGGCCGACGCTGTATAAATGTTATTGTTGTGTGACGGTTTACTGGGTAGGCGGTTTCTTCATCGTGAACGTGCAGTTGTCGCGAAAATATAAAAAAGGAAAAATGATTTACAAGAAAAATAAAGAAAATAAACAGATCTGTGCACATGCAGCCCACAGAATCCGTGTCTTAACCAGTATTCCAGTATTAAGTGGGATGTTTTCTCGGCTCTGCCAAATCAAATTGAACTAACTAAGGATGTGATATAAATGCGAAGCGATAATGAGATGCGTGGGAGGCTGAGAGTGGTGTGTGGCAGCTATAGCGCTATTTTTATCACGTTAGATGATTGATGTTAGGCGCAGTAGTTTAAAATATAAATAAATATGCTTCTAAAGGCAGTATCCGCTTACTTTACAAGTTAGTAGTTACTTTGCAGAGAAGTATTAATTATGTCATGCATCGATCTTCTGATCAGAAATAGACACATTTTATCGAACATTCTGTTCAAGGATTTATATTATAGAGAAGTATTTGTGTGGTTTCATGCGGTCAGCCAAATTGTATGGATTTGAAATCTGCTGCCATGAAGAGGGTCTGCAAGATTATTCGCCATATCATCCTCGCCTCCACGGAAAACCCCATACATTCAGCCAATGTTGGGTTAATGTTGGGACAGCGTCTGCGACGCTGACTCAACAATAACCCAACTTTGGCTGAATGTATCGTATTTACTATGCACAATCCACAAATTTCATTCCCTGCTGACATTAGATCTTGCACGAGACAGCGGCCCAATACTGGGCCAATGTCCACACACGCTGGCCAGTATTCAGCCGGCTATGTCTTTTCTAATGACGTCAATTAGTGTGAAGGACAGAAAGAAAAGAAGAAGAAGTATGTTCACATTTGTCTACTTTTTACAGCCACCACTTTTAGCACACATTTTCACGTATAACTGTGGAAGCACAACCGTCAAACGAAAATACCACATTCTCTCCTGGCTCTCATACTGAAAAATGTTCCGTGAACATATAAGCAAAGCTTCCACCATCAGTCCCACAGCAATCAGAGCTTGGGTTGATACTTTATCGTTCCGACACCTATAATGCTGTACCGGGTGCTTGCTATTAGCTGAAAACGAATCAATATGCAAATTATATAGTATTTCTCTGAACACCCGCCATGCATTCGCCAAAGTGTTTGCCGAAAGCTCCTGTTCATGTCAAATAATAACGCATATCTGATGTCAGACTGATGTTTTATTGACATAAACGAAAGTCATTACAGACTTATTTGTCATAGATATATATGTACATGTATAGGCACGATGGGTAGTTTGGTACAATCACATGAAAATATACATGATATCGCGCATAGAAGTGGCATCGCTATGATAAGTATATAAGTATATATATAATTTGTTTTATAATAACTGCCCAATAATGAGCCTCGATGTATACTAGCCAAAGTCGGTGCTGGAACAGCATTGACGAGTTTTGTATTGGTGGTGATGTTACATTTCGCCATTCAATTAAAACAAAAATAATAATAATAATAATTAATTTTTTTATAGGTTAGTAAACCTCCTTGAAATGGCTACCTTTTTGCTTGGCTGATTTGCGTGAGTTACGCTCAAACTGTTAATCCACTGCAACGTCTTGCGGTAATTTATCTACATTCACCAGGTCTCCCTGTACCCTAAATAACAAACACCTAAATAACAACAGTGGACCACTAATTTAAAACCGCTGATGCCGATTTTTTTATTAGCACATTCAAACCACTTTTTAAGTGTGTTAAAGATAAAACGTGACATAAATCAGCAAGCTATGACAATAGCTGACATTCATTTTGTCAAACCTGGAAATATTTATATAATTTAGGTTATTTTAATTTAAGAATGTCTTTGACCTTTAAAATCAAGCAATTACTAAACCCCACTGAGCAAATGGTTAGATGAAAACAAAAAACACAGGCGGTTTCTCATTGTTCATTTATTGTTGGGTCAGCGTCGCAGACGTTCGGCCAACATTAATACACCATTAAAGCAACGTATTGTATTTGCGTATTGTATTGTATTGTATTGTTCAAATATGCATTAATGAAAGTAAAAATGTGTACATTAGGATGTCAAATACAGGCGACCAGCACCCTTACTATATTCGACATTCAGGATAAGATTTTATATATACTTGAATTCAAGTTAAAGTGTAAAAGATATTTTTTATATACATATTACATAAAATATATGTGTCCCGCGCCAAAACCATTAATAAAATAGATACATATTATTATAAAAAGAAGGAAAAAAGACACTCGGGAAAGCGTAGAAACCTTTAAAATAAATACAAGAAGAACACTTGTAAAAACATGCAAAGTTGCTGAAGTGTGTATTAAGACATTATAATTAAATGTGTCTCCAGCTGAAGCAGAAATCAAACCATCTGCGAGAAATCAAACGTCGAATCAACGTCTTCGACGTTGATCTATTATTGTACAAATGTTATACGAATGTTTCGTGTTTACTGGGTATATGTATACATCTTTACATGGTGATGGGGTCCAAGAGATTTTTATGGCGGAGATAAATGATGAACAAAATTGAAAGGAAATAAATATACATGATAAACAAATCAGAGGTGGAGTGTTCTTAAACCAGATGATCTAGGTCTACCATTACTTGAAGGGAAACATGCTTAATGGACTCTACTGAATATTTCATTAAAATGGGCCTTGTTTGTGTATGGGTGCGCAAACTAGATTATATCGTGTGATGACATATTCATAATAATCAGAAGTGAAAACAAACATGCTGTCAAACTTCCCTTGGTCGACAAAATATTACTTCACACGGATAATCTGAAACACTGTACGAGAAGGTCCAAAAATTCACGTATGCAATATTATACGCCAGATTCTGACGTCTAAAGTCGATCGACCGAGAATGTAAAATATTTATGATTGTCAAGACCTATACCTTAGGTATTCAAATGAAACGGAAAGAGCTGACTAAGATATTTATGATGATTTCAAATTGAAAGAAACCTTTGGTCTCCATGGTTTAAACAAACATATTTGAGAGTTGTGAGGGCTGATCATCATAACATGGCGAGAAAAATACTCTAGTTGAACAGTCCAATACCAATGGTTTCAATTTGGCGCTCCACACTATAAATGGTTGCAAAGTCGCAGTAAAACCAAAAATAATTTACACCCATCTATATCTAATATCATTAAATCAGTAGTAAAATATAAGATGCTGACATGTGTTGAGAAATAAGGACGAATGTTAATAAAATGGTAATTAAATTAAATTACATTATTTTAAATTAAAATAAATGTTAATTAAATCTATACTCGATAGTTCATCATAGACGTTAAACATTGCGCTGTAGTATACATGGATAACCTTTGTGAGGAAAAAAAGTAAATAATAATGATATCGATAATAAATTAATAACTAATAAATTAATAAATTAATAAATTAATAATAAATTATTGTTCTATACAAATAAAACCTGTTGAAATAACTATCTTTATGTCTGGCTAATTTGAAGGTGTTGCGCTTAAAGGCCTAATCCACTGCAATATCTTGCTTAGATTACATACATTCACCAGGTGTCGCTTGTACAGCTTCACCTTAAATAGCAGACACCTAAATAATTAGCAGTGGACCACAACTTTAAAATCGCTGGTTCCGATTATATACTTTTTTTTATTATGACATTACAAAACACATTTTAAACATGTTAGAGATTTGAAAATAGTTGACCTCCATTTTATCAAATCCTTATATTTTTCCATACTGGTTATCAGTCCAGCCCAGTAGAGGACCATTTTACATTTAATATTTATATGAAGCGGCGTTTCACCAAACTCTCCATATACTATATTGGAGCATGTACATGTAGAATATATGTACGAAATCTTAGTTGCAATTTATTTACAATATCACAATTTTCACATCCCCATACTTCAGCTCCATATAACACAACAGGTTTTACCAGGTTGCCAAATAACGTTAATGCAATATCTGGAGGTAGAGATAATGATTTAATTCTTTTCGGTAGAGCAAACATTGTCCTACAAATGTAATTTTTGATGAAATAAAAGCTTTCATAAAATATATTATACCTCACACGTCAAGTATATTAAATAATTATATTGTCGATAATAAACCCTCCGCACCTACTTACTATAATTATATTGTATTGGGGAAAGGTCCTTGTGCTACCAAAATGTCACAATCATAATATTTTACTTTATTGTGATATTGATATTCCAAGAAATGTATTCTTTTAGTTATGTATATATTCGAACACATATAGCGATTTCAATGCTCTAATTGTAAAATTTTGAATTGTGCAATATATGCACAGCTGTGCCCATTGGAATAAATACATGCCGATCCAGTCCGTGATATGTTGTTTGTAGCTCCCCCGTAGTGTATGCAAAGGATCCAGCAGCCAACACCCACTTGAAGTTGTGTCTCGCTACCGCGACTCACAACTTCAAGTGGCTGAAAATTATTTGTTCAATTTGAGTACAAATATTTGCAAATCTTCCTGTTTAGACACACATTTCACTCCCAGTAATAGTGATTTGGTTGACTAATAAAACAGATTAAAAACGACAATAGTCGTGATCAGCAGGATAAGGGTTAACCCTTACAGCGCAGGGATCGACTTTAGTCGTCAGAATCTGACGTCTGTAGACGTCAGATTCTGACCACTAAAGTCGATCCCCGCACTGTAAGAGTATAAATATTTCTAATGGTCGTAGACCCCTAACATAGGTAGTCAAATGAATCGTAAAGAGCTAACTAAGACATTTATGATGATTTCAAGGTGAGAAAAACCCTTTGGTTGCGATGTTTTTTTACAAATTAATTCAGCGCTTTAAGGATTAAACTACCATGTATCCAGACGTACATGTATGCCCCTACATTATGTAGGCGTCTGCTAACAGCCACGCATGACACCAGGGATTCTATGTGACAATGCATATGACACGTCTATCAATTAATCTGTAGTTAATATGTCAACTGATCCGTCAAAACGCTAAACCGGGTAGATAGTGGGAGGGTAATACTGCTCTGCAAAGCCCTAAAACAGTATTTGCTTACTTGTAATGTAGCACATACTGCCGTTTGGCTAGGCACGGCAGGATATAGTACATGTGTGATTGGTACTATAGCAATATTCGTAGTATTGGCATGTCTATTACTGTAAAGGCGATCAAGAGCTGCTGGCTATTCTGAATGCAAGTACTGGTTTAACAACTAACCACCAGCAAGCCAAAAATTACCTATCTTCACCTATTTTCCACCTTAAGTTTATGATAATATTTCATTTTTCTACATTTGGAACTCAAAT
Organism: Flabesymbios commensalis; assembly: GCA_964017125.1. Taxonomy (NCBI): domain Eukaryota; kingdom Metazoa; phylum Annelida; class Polychaeta; order Terebellida; family Flabelligeridae; genus Flabesymbios; species Flabesymbios commensalis. The sequence goes on from OZ024904.1 coordinate 73,208,075, forward strand.
TGACTGCCATTTTTTCCTATCAAGATTTTCTCAGTCGATTCAGTTATCTCAAACCATGTTTTTTTAAATAAGCTTCTGGGCCATACAAATGTTTTTCAAATCCAATATGGCGGTCAAGAAATCCATATGGCCTCCAAATTACCTGTAATTTTAACGTCAAAAAACAACTTATATATTCTATTTATTGGTAAGGTAAGATGATTCAGTCATCTAGAATGCACGACAGCACTATCAACAGCACTATAAGATGGCCATCGGACTTACACCTGTATGGGAGAACACTCATATCTCCTGTTCTGGTATTGATGCAATTACATGCCGGAGTCTATTCATAGGTTTAGAGAGTCAATAAATCCACTTATTCGCTATTTATTCTTGGATTTAAATGTTAATAAAGTGACGTCGTGCATGCTAGATGACTGCCTCATCTTACCTTCTTATTAAATAACATAATAAGAAGTTTTTTGTTGTTTTTTGAACAAAGGAAAACCTATAAAATACAATCCCAGGTATTTTGGCGGCTATTTTGGATTTCTGGCCGCCATATGGATTTGAGGAATATAATTAGCATGGCCGAGAAGCTTATTTCAAAAAGTATAGCTTGAGATAGCTGAATCCACTGACAAAACCTTGACTGGAAAAATGACTATTTTTGCCTGGCATGGACCTGTTTATAGCTTTCACCCGTGCTACTCTTGGTTTTAGAGGTAGACTGGTTGATGTTGACTTACATCTGTGACAGCACAAGTTGTGAGTCTATGAATGATATTGATGAACCACATATCATAATTATTATCTCAGGTAGGCTTTGTGTACAGTGTAGTTTAAAGTGAAATTTTGAACATTATGAATATAATATTAGCATATTATAATAACATAATTACCTTGTCTCTAAAATCGGGCATTTTCCCATATGCACTGTAGCTATGACGTGTAATTGCAATGTTGACTATATCCAAGGATGACATGAAGAATTTTCCACCAGTGATAAATTTAAATTTCGTATCTAAACTGCTAGATAGCGATCAATACTGATCTTATAAAACGGGTCTCCTGATCCTCAACACATTTATAATGTCTCACCAACTGATAAGTTACATATAGTTTGTTTTGTCGTGTTTGTTGTGTGACGAATAAATAGTTGTGAGTCTGTGTCTGAGTCATCTAGAGCTGAGCGTCCTCTCAATTCAAGATCAATCAGATACGGTCTTGCTAAAGGTCCTTCCTGTGGAAGCTGGATGATGGAACAACAATAGATCTAGTTCTAGTAGATCTCTCAGTATAGATATGGTATAGCATCTCTGGAAATGCCCTTTATATTTAATGGATCAGCAATTTTGTGTGGGTAAACCATTCCAAAGTATTTTTGTAGTGTGGAGTTCTTCAGGGCTCTGTCCTTGGATCGCTCTTTTCACGCTCTATACATCCCTTCTCAGTAAAATATGTTCTATACATAATGCGTCGCCTGCGTCAGTGTCTGACATCTGAAGTAGTTAAGACCATTGCAACCGCACTGGTTGCCAGTAAAGCGGACTAATACAAAGCTCTCCTAAATAAGTTCACATAACTGGAAATGAAGTTCAAAACTGTCTAGCTCAAGTAGTAAGACGTTCTCTTTGTGTTCGTTTTTGTTTTTGCGATCATTACATTGGTGCCCGGCGTCCTTTAGAATCAAATTCAAAATACGTTTAGTACCCATCTATAAACCAATCTATCTAAAGGATATGTTTAAGCCTTGGAATTGGACTCGCTATTTTCGTTCATCTGTCCCAAATCTGTTATTTATTCCTGGAATTAAGACTAAGATGGGACAAGAATTTTTCTCTGTGGCGACACAACCGTTGTGGAACCGTCTTCCATGTGAAATTAGAATGTCGAAAACAGTGCAATCATTCAGGAATATAAATTATGAACATGGCACCTTGAAATTACATCACATGGTGTAAGGCTAGATTTCACATCTACCATTTAATACTCAATAGGTTCAAATATAAAGAAGATAAATATAATTCGTCAGGTTTGTATTATTTTCAAGCTAATGTGAATTCATTCATCTGAAGCTGAAAATGCTCAAATTAATAAAAACTCACGCAGACATTTTGACACGAAACAAGTTGTTTCAACTGACAGCCTTGTTGAACAGATACAAAAAAACTAGTGAATAGTTTGTGACTCAAACAAAATCTAACCCATAAACATTCATTTGTTTATAAAATCAATATACAATAAACATGCATGTATACATAAGCATGAGCATAGACGTGCTGATATAAGCCTACTTTCACATTCTAACGGATTAATAAATTACCCATTTGTCAGAGTGGATAGAATCAACTCGCTTAACATAGTTATAATTACATATTTTATGGGAGAAAGACTGATAAATTAATACTTTCACGTGTTAGATCAGGAAGGATGACATACTTTTTATTTGACAGACGCAAAATATATTTAGCTCTAAATCTATCTTGGATTTATTTATAGTTCGCTACTTGATTGAATATGACGGGTTTTGAATAAGCTGTTTATTGTAGATCCGCGACTCCTCGGCTGACGTGGTGAGCAAACGCCGTTTCAACATAATGCCAACGTCGAAGACGTTGGCATGACGTTGAACCGGCATTTGTCCCTCATTATTTGTGAGATGGACGTGAGATAAGCTGAGCACAGATCTTCAGATCCTGCAGTGGTTGTGTGGGTGTGCTGATAGCGTGGGTGGGTTTCGGGGGGAGGGGTGGCCCTCACAGGGGAAGGTGTCCTGCTGACCCCAAAACGACCAAGCAGCTCATTTTTCTATTTATGTTACTTATGCAGTTGATGGATCTCTACCCACGTCTCAGTATGTGACCACCATGTGCTAATAGACATTGCCAGTTGTTATCCCACAGGCATCGCTAATCCCAGCGCACTAATTCATTTGACACATTGGACGAGATAAAAATGAAATAAATCGGGCGTTAGGCCACCTTTGTGCACATATAGGCTAAACTGGGCCAGGAGAACCTCCTGAGGATGGTGAGATGACACTGTCCTCCAGACACAGGATTCGAAATTCAAGCCCTGGCGGTCTGAGGCCGAGCACGCTACCTCTCGGTCACGGAGGCTCCCCACAATACAGAGTTTTACACGTGGATGAGGAAGAAACATTTTTGTTTCTTTCAAACTGCCGAGACCTGGAACCGAGCCCCGAACTCTAGCGTGAATGGCAGCGGTGCTAACCACCACCCCAGGGCCCCCGCCCCATTGGACGAGATGGCCGAGAGCATAAATGTATCGGCATCATTGGGAAGGCGAGATGGGCTCATCACAGCACAAGTCATCACATCAAGCCCGAATCCTTTTTAGCCTATATGTGCAGATATTTTTAGCCTACATGTGGCTCAAGACACCATTCATTTATTCATTCATTCGTTTATTCATTAATTAGTCATTCATTCATTCATTCATTCATCCATTCATTCATTTATTGGACGAGATGACGAGCAAGAAAAATAAATTAAAGTATAGTAAAGACAAATAATTTGCAAAGCATAAATACAATGTTGGACCAACGTCGAAGATGTTGGGCCGACGCTGTATAAATAAATAAATCTATGCACATGCAGCCCACAGAATCCGTGGCTTTACCAGTATTAAGTGGGATGTTTTCTCGGCTCCGCCAAATCAAATTTAACTAAATGATGATGTGATATAAATGCGAAGCGATAACGAGATGCGTGGGAGGCTGAGAGTGGTGTGTGACAGCTATATATAGCGCTATTTTTATCACGTTATATGATTGATGTTAGGCGCAGTAGTTTAAAATATAAATAAATATGCTCCTAAAGATAAAATGTTGCTTAAAACCAGGAAACTAAAAATGAGTTGTGGCGGTTTAACCCTTTAACCGCCAAATTATTCAAACTGAATTTTCACCCACTTGAAGTTGTGTCTCGCTGACGCGATCCACAACTTCAAGTGAGCGAAAATTATTCAGATTTTTCAAAATGGAGGTCAACTGTTCTCAAATATTGCTGATTGATGCCATATATCATCTTTCACATGTTTAAAAGGTGGTACTTAATGCACTGATAAAAAAATGGAAACCCGAAGTTATGCGACACCGGCGGTTAAAAAGTTAAATCAATTGTTTTTGATGGATGTTGATCCTGGATGGTTAGGATGTCCTACAAAATCCCACAATGGCGGTCAAACGTTTGACTGAGTATAATAGACTAGCATAGTGATTCTCTGTACACTATGTGGAGCCTGATTAGAGCTGATCCAAAAGGCAGTATCCGCTTACTTTACAAGTTAGCAGTTACTTTGCAGAGCAGTGTTAATTATGTCATGCATCGATCTTCTGATCAGAAATAGACCCATTTTATCTAACATTCCGTTCAAGGATTTATATTATAGAGAAGTATTTGTGTGGCTTCATACAGTCAGCCAAATTGTATGGATTTGAAATTTGCTGCCATGAAGAGGGTCTGCAAGAATAATCGCCATATCATCCCCGCCTCCACAGAAAACCCCATGCATACAGCTAATGCTGGGTTAATGTTGGGCCAGCGTCTGCGACGCTGACTCAACATTAACCCAACATTGGCTGAATGTATCGTATTTACTATGCACAATCCACAAATCTCATCCCCTGCTAACATTAGATCTTGCACGAGACAGCGGCCCAATACTGGGCCAATGTCTACACACGTTGGCCAGTATTCTGCTGGCGATGTCTTTTCTAATAACGTCAATTAGTGTGAAGGACAGAAAGAAAAGAAGAAGAAGCATGTTCACATTTGTCTACTTTTTACAGCCACCACTGTTAGCACACATTTTCACGTATAAATGTGGAAGCACAACCGTCAAACGAATATACCACATTCTCTCCTGGCTCTCATACTGAAAGATTGAAAAGTATATATTCACGTTTTGTCTCGCCATGGTAGAGGCGACAAAAGTTAATTCAATAAAATTAAAGCATATTTTTTTCGGTTTAGTACACATTGCATGACCATGAAGGAAATCAGACATCTTTGTGTATTACATTTTATGATCCGAGGTTTATCATGTCATGGCTTGATAATTAAAAGATCAAAAACCTGTTCCGTGAATATTTCAGCAAAGCTTCCACCATCAGTCCCACAGCAATCAGAGCTTGGCTTGATACTTTATCGTTCCGACACCTATAATGCTGTGCCGGGTGCTTGCTATTAGCTGAAAACGAATCAATATGCAAATTATATAGTATTTCTCTGAACACCCGCCATGCATTCGCCAAAGTGTTTGCCAAAAGCTCATGTTCATGTCAAATAATAACGCATATCTGATGTCAGACTGAGGTTTTATTGACATAAAAAAAAGTCATTACAGACTTATTTGTCATAGATATATATATACATGCATAGACACGATGGGTAGTTTGGTACAATCACATGAAAATATACATGATATCGCGCATCAATTAAGCGGCATCACTATGACAAGTATATAAGTATATATATATATTTATATAAATTTATAATAACAGCCCAATAATGAGCCGCGATGTATACTAGCCAAAGTCGGTGCTGGTAGCCTACAGCATTGACGCAGGGAGTTTTATTAGTGGTGATGTTACATTACGTCATTCCCACCCACTCTAATGACTCTACTCACACAACAAATCAAGGAATAAACAAGGAATTAATCCAGCCCGGACAATATCTGTATCGTCAAAGTGGGTGAATAAGCAATTGAATAATTTGGCGGTTGAAGGGTTCATATAGTTATGTATAGTTGGTACAAAGGCGTAAAGATGCAAACACAATACTTGGTTTTAACCCTTTAACCGCCGGTGCTGCATATATTCGGGTTTTCATTTTTTATTAGAACATTAAGTACCACATTTTAAACATGTTAAAGATAAAATGTGACATCAATCAGCAATATTTGAAAACAAATGACCTCTATTTTGTCAAATATGCATAATTTTCACTCACTTGAAGTTGTGGATCGCGTCAGCGAGACACAACTTCAAGTGGGTGAAAATTCAGATTGAATATTTGGCGGTTAAAGGGTTAAGGAAAGCTTAATGATGTATTTTATATTTTACCATCTAACTTCAATGCAACAACACAGTTTCCTGCACATGTGTTCATGTTTTCTAACAAGCAAAATAATATACTAACAAGAATTTTCATACAATTTTATATTATACATGTCTATTTTATTGTGCATACTATGACTGTATATTTTTACATGCAAATAAACTAATACATAATTATGTTGCAAATTGAGATACATAATATAAATAGGCCTACAGCGTTGGAAGCATCTGATTTGAATATTGCGAAACCACTTCGAATACCTGAATACTGTTTGATATTCTCCAACTCGATCGAATGCAAATCTAAACATTACTATCAGGATAGCTCGTAACATTAATTAATTCCGTAAATGAATCACCTTGATCCATTTGATCGTTTCTTCTTCGCTAAATTTTGTTCTTTAACCCTTTAACCGCCAAAATATTCAATCTGAATTTTCACCCACTTGAAGTTGTGTCTCGCTGACGCGATCCACAACTTCATGTGAGTGAAAATTATTCAGATTCGACAAAATGGAGGTCAACTGTTCTCAAATATTGCTGATTGATGTCACATTTTACCTTTAACATGTTTAAAAGGTGGTACTTAATGTGGTAATAAAAATGAAAACCCGAATATATGCGACACCGGCGGTTAAAGGGTTAATGAACGTTCAAGGATTATGTGTGACGTTATACTCAGATTATTTGTGCTTTCTAATGAGCCTCCAAATAGCTTTATTCAGATATTTTAATTTACAAAATATTTTTTGTTAAGCTTTTATTGTGTGAAATGTTTGGCTACAGTATGCGCCTTATTGAACCCTTTTCTTTGAAGAGTGGATGGTACTTCGCACTAGAATATTTCGAGAAGAGTAGGGCAGAGGACTTTGGTATCATTCCTGTCGCAATATTACCGAAACGTTTGAAAGCGATATCAAGCAATATTCATTCACTCACACAAGCAAAAACGAATCAATGTAGTTTGATAGTTGGGCCATTATCGCAGACATAAAAACAACGGGGCAGCGTTTCGCGTTTTCTTAAACTTTGTGCAAGTTGTGGATTCATTTCAATTTAAAAACGTCTAATTGATTATTCATATTCGAAGATTATATTTTTAGATTGTGTCACTTTTACTACGCGTGAGGTTCTGATGAATCATTTGACCCAGAAAGCATGATACACTGACCCAATGTTGATTCAATGTTGGGCCAGCGTCGCAGACGATGGTCCAACATTGAATCAACATTTGGGGCAGTGTATCGTGCTGCCTGGGGAGGAACATTATAATACAAAATTAAGGGGGACACCACTCAATTACAATTATATTTTAAATAAATATTTTCTGACTAAATTATTCTGAAATAAATAATTGTCTCAAAGACATCTCTTGTAAAAAATAATTCTTTAACTCTAAAGTAAACGTGAATTAAGCACTTATATCAGCTTATGGACAACGCCATTTAACTGCCCTTAAATGCTATGGGCCCACCTCTTGGTCAATACTAGGCCCAGCGTAGTTTTGAAGCCAACTTTATAGACAAAAAAAATAAACACAACATGCAATCATAAACCATCTCATTTGACTACATAAAACATACTATAACCCTGAGTTATGATACATGCCTGACTGACTGAGGCGTTTGTCTGAGCAAAGTACTATGGCCTTGTTTTCCATGTTGTTATTCTGTGTCATTTGGTCACGCTGTCAATACGACGTGCATTTTTATTTGGTCCCGTTTTCGACTCATTTTCTATCTCAGCGCGGTAGCTTCAGAAATACGGTGATAAATCTACGTTTAATTCAATTCATTTGTTATTAAGGTAGAGAGGCTTTATCCAGCAAACACAAAACATTTGTATAAGATTTCTACAACGTCGGCCTAACGACTTCTACGTTGGTCCAACATTATACAAATGTCATTCAAATGTTTTGTGTTTACTAGGTACCGGGTAGTGTGTTAAATGCCCCTGGTCATTACAAATGACCAAGTACATGATGAATCAATGATACTATACGAAAAACATGTTGATTTGATTCATCCAAGGATGTTATATCCTTGGATGAATCAAATCAACGTGTTGTTCACAGATATAGCGGAGTCTAAGGAGTAGAAGTTTTCCTCGTAGACATCCATCCATTCACGATCAATTACATCAGTAATCTTTCGTAAAATTCCAATACGTAACCATACTCTAAGCAACATATTTCTTTCCGGATTTGTGGTAAGCTGGGCAAGCAATAATGGGGGCAATCTATTTTCAAACAGCACTATTTTTTTAATTATTGATTCAGCTAAAACGTTTCCCCTGCGATACTTTCCGTACTAATTACTAGTCAGGCTAATAATCGTGAGAGGATGTCCTATTATCATCATGACGTGTTTTCCTCATATCTTGTTTCATTTCAGCAGGGTTGCCCAAGCATGGACAGAAACAAATCATTCAACTTTGATAGCGTTGAATGATTTATATACATATGCATAAATAAATACACGACTAGTTAACAGTAACACTAAATAGGCCTATGTTTTTCACTAATGCGGAAAACAGTCGTTTGTGAAATTGTTAGAAAAGTACTGAAATTCAGTAATTAAAAAACGATAAAAAACGGTGCAAATGGTTTGTTGTCTAAACATTGAAACGGACTGCAGCACAATTGATTTGAATGAACAAAGGTCAAATTTCAGCAACACAAATTTCAGCACTGAAGAACTTATCAATCTGATAATGAATATACACATAATTTTTTTTACACAATTCACATATACTAATTAAAAACGCTCAAATCAATTAATCTTCATTAATCACCCTTATCAAGTGAGTGCTTTATGTGTTAGCCTTTAGTCTTTAAATATTGAATTTTTGGATGTATTATAATATATTAGACACTTTACAGCATTTCAACGCAGTTACATAAACACATATCATGTGTGTAATTCCACAATATAAAATATATAAAATTTACAACGCATTTTTTAGATATTCCGTTGTTTGATTAATGCTCCCTTTCAGTTGATCTATCAGCGTGGGTTAAGAGTATAAAAGGACAACTCATGAATGCCCAGTAAGCTTGACGACATCACAATTCTTTTCCACGTACATGACTATGATACGTGACAGGAAGTGACATCATGACGTGCGATTCAACGATGGCCTATCCGCCTACATGTGTGACTGGGTGATTAATACTTGTGGTTCAGTTTGCTACTGGATGGTCACTTCAAGTTTTAATAATTCAATGTTATGCGTTTTTAATTAGTAAATGCGAAGTATGTAAGTATATATTTAATATCAGATTGATCGTTTTTAATAGTAAATATGAATTATTTAAGTGTATATGTAATATCAGATTGATCGTTTTTAATAGTAAATGTGAATTATTTAAGTGTATATTTAATATCGGATTGAGCGTTTTTTATTAATAAATGTGAATTATGTAAGTGTATATTTAATATCAGATTTAGCGTTTTAATAGTAAATGTGAATTATGTAAGTGTATATTTAATATCGGATTGAGCGTTCTTTATTAGTAAAAGTGAATTATGTAAGTGTATATTTAATATCAGATTGAGCGTTTTTAATAGTAAATGTGAATTATGTAAGTGTATATTTAATATCAGATTGAGCATTTTTAATTTAATTGGTGAATGTGAATTATGTAAGTGTATATTTAATATCATATTGTGAAGTTCTTTGGTGTTGAAATAATAAGAAAAAAATACCCCCTCACCATTAAAATGTATGCATTGTTGACATTATCTAACCCTTAAAGCGCTGAATTAAGTAATTTTAATTTTCACACATTTGAAGTTGTGTCTCGCCACCGCGACCCACAACTTCAAGTGGGTGGAAATTACTTCTTTATTTGTTTAATTTCAGACCAAACATTTGCAAATCTTGATGTTTAAGCATTTATTTCGCTCTCAATAACAGTGATTTGATCAGCTAATAAAACGGAATAAAAACGATTATAGTCGTACTTAGTGCTTTAAGGGTCACTGTTACTTGTTTCGTTAATTGCCCACTCAATTCAGTACCCACTCATAATGGTCCGCTCCTTGTTTGTTTGCTGTTCTACGAATCGCGTTCACACATATTAAAACACACCACTACATTATTTTCATTGTCCGACCACGACATTCTAAGACAGGAACGGACAGTTATTGTTGATCAAGTACAGACCAATTATCATGGTAGGCCTATGGTGCTATAATCAGTCAGGTGTAACCGCGAGCTGTTGATTATGAGGAATTCTCATTATGGTCGGATGTGTTTTAAGTCAGTTAAAACCCTCGGAGCTCTACATTCTTAGCTGTAGGAAAGGCCTCGGCCTTCGGCCCCGGCCTTTTCCACAGCTAAGAATGTAGAGCTCCTCGGGCTTTATCCTATACACAAGATTACGTTAACCCTTACGGCACGGGGATCGACTTTAGACGTCAGAATCTGATGTCTGTAGATTGGGTTACGTATTTAAAATCAACCTTAAAACGCTGCAAGTTATTATATTACTGGGGAAAACAGGCTGTACCTGGTGAAATCCATCTCTTAAAATTGTTAAAAAAGAGTTTAGAATCTCAATATAAAACATCCTTCAACGACACATTAGACAAAACGGGTAGCTCAGGTAATGGGGGTAACAAATTAAAGACATATGCACAAATAAAGAATAACTATGTAATTGAACCTTACATGCAGTATAACTTTCCACCTTACATTAAACGTTCAATAGCTCAGGTAAGATTACGCTCAAACGACCTAGAGATCGAAAATGGAAGAAGAACGCGCCCCAAACCTACACCCGCTTGTGAACGGTACTGTTATGTACGACGAAAGTAGAAGACGAAATCTATTTCGTAATAGACTGCCCTACGTACGATGACATACGAAACGAATTAATTTTTTCCAACCCGAATATACCCTCTAGTGACAAATTTATAATTTTGTTCAGAATTTAATTCAGAAAATAAAAACATATTGTACAATTTAGGACTCTACATTTCGCGCGCCCTCCAATGTAGGGGAGATTTATTAACAAAAGTGATGTGATCCATATCATGATACAGACTTCTTTGAATGATATTTTCTTTTATATAACCATATATTTGTAATATGACTATATAATATGTTTTAGTACATGGAAATCTATGTTATTTTGCCGATACAATGCTAATTGTTGTGCAAATTTGATTTGTAGACGGCAAATTCTTACGTCTAAGTCGATCCCCGCACTGTAAGAGTAAACATATTTATAATGGCCGTGGACCCATAACATAGGTATTCAAATGAAAGAGCTAACTAAAACATTTATGATGCTTTCAAATTGAAAAAACCCTTTGGTTTCCATGGTTTATACGAAAGTATTTCAGCGCTTCAAGAGTTAAATCCTGTGACAGTCTTGTGTCAGTAGAGGCGATTGTGATCCTCAGTAATTAACATCAATGTGTAGAACTGTCAGCAAATGTAATGTTATTATTAATTCACCCATTTATTATTATTTCGTGATATACAGCACAACATACTAAATATATTATATTACATGCATGAACAGTTGGCCCAAGAAGGCCTATATCGGTAAATGGTTGAAGTTCTATAGTACTTACCCGAGACCACGATCAGAAATAGCTCCTGGCCCAGGCTTTCCCTTATGTGCAAAAACTGACATGAAGCTTCATTTATTCTTCCGCTACCATAATTACCTGATGAAAATTATTGTAATTTTAACATCGCCAGAATCAAGACGCGAGATGAAAGGCGGTAACAATATGCGTGGGAGGTTGGTGTCCCACCCAGCAAACACAAAATATTTGTATAACATTTGTACAACGCCGGCCCAACGTCTTCGACGCTGGTCCAACATTGTACAAATGTTATACAAATGTTTTGCGTTCACTGGGTAGTGACAGACTGCGTGGAGGCTGTCAAAAAGTAACCCATTCACAACTGATTAAGCCGTGATTACTAAATTAATCCGTATTGATATAGTCAGATAGGTCTATGATAGTGATAAAAAAATTAGATATGGAAGTATTTTATAAGAGTTGTAGGCCTACTATGATATGTCTCTAAATCATACAATCTTACCCAGACTTACAGCGATCCACGGTCCTCAAATGTGTCCTATTATCGGCCATCGTCAAACGACTCAGAATAGACAGTTTAGTGGTGATTCTCTGCACCCCATGCACCATGTGGCCTGAATAATATAATTTATTCTTGTATTGATCCCCGATACTACTAATTTTAAATGAACGATACATTAATTGTATATTTATCAGTTGAACCGAGTACATCCCGCGGTGAAGCCGAGGCGTAGGCCTACAGTTTTGTGCCAGTGAGACAGATCTTCCCAGAAGTGTGGTGTTTGCTGTTTGCAGCCGCTGGCACGCCAAGGGAGTGTCCCGCCTCTGGATCTCGTCCGCGTGTCATCCGCCTCCGCATCTCGGATAGCACGGCATCCCGGACAAGCAAGGTCCCAACTCTGGGCCAACGTCACAGACGTTGGCCCAGAATTGGGACACTGCTTGGCCGTGATATCGAGGCAGGTGTCACGAGCCAGGACGATGACGTCAAACAGAGTGAATGACCGGTGGCGGGGGTATGAGGGATGGACAGAAAAAATACCTCCTGGAAAAAACAGAAAAATACCTCACCACTTCTCAATCCATTTCTCCATTTCTGATGTGAAAACCATTTTCTTATCCGGGTGATTAACCATTAAAGCGCTGAAATATTTTAATATAAACCAAGAGAACAAGGTTTTTTCAATTTGAAATCATTATGATTAAATGTCTTGTCAGCTCTTTCCGTTTCATTTGAATACATATGTTATGGGTCTACGGCCATTATAAATATTTTAACCTTGCAGTGCGGGGATTAGAATTTAGGCTTTAGACGCCAGGATCTGACGTCTACAGACTTCAGATTCTGACCCTCTAAAGACGATCCCCGCACTGAAAGAGTAAAATATGTATAATGGCTATAGACGTCAGATTCTGACGTCTAAAGTCGATCCCCGCACTGAAAGAGTATAATGGCCGTAACGTTAGAATCTGACGTCTAAAGAAGTCAGATTCTGACGTGTAAAGTCGATCCACGTGCTGAAAGAGTTAACAATAACATTTTTATGACAGGTATAAGCTGTATAATAATGTAGGCCTATTTATTAACACACTGAGCTCTGCAGGTCCGTCGCAATTTAATTTGATCAGAGCACTAGGAATTAAATACGCTTCCGTATGGACTGTAACTCGTCATTATTTCTGCAAATCACAAAACATGTGAGCCGGCACGGGATGCTGGTCCAATACTGGATCTATTTATTGATCTGGCTTCAAGCAAACGATGCGTGTTTTGTACAAAAACACGTGATTGATCAGCAGTAGTTATATGGCTTCCAAATACAAATTTAAAAAATCAGTCAGCGGAAACTCTAAGATAGGATATCCTTAAAAAAAGATTAACTGTTCGCAGATATTAGTCAGGGAAAGTTGAGCGATTTTTCAGCAAAACCTAAAACAAATTCCTTACCAAAAAATATTTTACCATTGCATAGTATAGGGTCTTACCTAACTTCTGACAATTTGTTTACGCTCAACTGTCATAGGAGGTTTTTTACAGAGCAAAATGTAAGATGGCCGAAATCGCTAATGAAAAAAAATCGAAACCAGACATATTTTGCCATGGCATGCTAATTTACCCTACATTTTTTAGCGAGGGGTAGAAAGTTACGTTAAATGTAGTATTATTTATCAAATAAAATGTTATCAACAGGAGAAAAACCAACATGGCCGCCAAAAACAGCAAAGCGCGATAGTGACCAGTAGGCCTAACTGTTCATGTTTGACTTTTTGGTTTGAGAAGTGCAGCATGCAAATATTATGTTATCGCTATTACTATTGCTAAATGTGAACAGGTCGGCTTTTTATAATTATAAACAATATTTTATTTCGTCTCTATTAGATGCATGTGTAATAAATAGACTGTTTGTGTAGTGCATGTAAAAACGTAGATTGGAATAAGTTATGAGCTTTGTTGAGTGGTAAAATGCTTCAGACAGTCGACTGTACTAATAACATAGATGTTGATTTGGTCTGGGAATGTTGACTCTAGAGCAATTGTACCCCCAGTAATTTACCACCTCGCTTTGTCTTTGATGTGAGAAGTCTAAAAAAGAAGCAAGATTGGACAAAAGCTAAGAAATTTAATAAAGGTCATCATTGGAAAAAATTTAGAAAAGTAAGAAATTAATTACATAAATTATTACCGTTCAAGCACAACAAGTTCATTGCTGATTTGCCTGAACCACTAAAGGAAAATCCTAAACGATTCTGGTTTTATTGTAGACCGAAAACATAGAACATAGAACAAATTGCCATGAAGGCCTGTGGCTGTGATGACTTCTTTAGTGGCCAAGATCAGTTTTTGTGGCGAGATCACTTTTAAAGTGCCTGTGATCACGTCTTCAGTGGTTAAGATCACTTTTGTAGAGACGGAAATCACTTTTAAAGTGGCTGACACCAGTGTGTTAGTGGCCAAGATCACCTTTGTAGTGGTTGAGATAATTTTCAAAGAGGATGTGATCACTTCTTCAGTGGCTAAGATCACTTATATAGTGGTTGAGATAACTTTTAAAGTGGTTGTGGTCACTTCTTCAGTGGCCAAGATCACTTTTGTAGTGAATGAGACAACCTTTAAAGTGCCTGTGATCACTTCTTCGGTGATAAATATAATTTTTGTAATGACCGAGATCATTTTTTTGTTTGCTGACATCAGTTTCGTAGTGACCAAGATCACTTTTGTGGTTGCTGAGATACATTTTAAAGAGGCTGCGATTACTTCTTCAGTGGCCAAAAACATTTATGTAGTGGGTGAAATAACTTTTAAAGTGGCTGTGATGACTTCCTTAGTGGCCAAGTTTAGTTTGTTTGTGGCCAAGATCACCTTTGTGGTGGCTGAGATAACTTTTATTATGGCTGTGATGACTTCTTCAGTGTCGAAGATGAGTTCACCTTTGTAGGCCAAGGTCACCTTTGTAGTGCCTCAGATAACTTTTAAGGTGGCTTCAGTAGCTCACATCAAGTTGTTAGTGACCAAGATCACCTTTGTAGTGGCTGACATAATTATTAGGGAGGACGTGATCACTTCTGATTTGGCTAAGACCACTTTTATAGTGGCCGAGATAATTTGTAAAGTGGCTGTGGTCACTTCTTCCGTGGCCTAGATCATTATTGTAGTGGATGAGATAACTTTTAAAGTAGCTTTAGTGGCTGACATCAGTTTGTTTGTGGCTAAAATCACCTTTGTAGTAGAGGGAATTATTCAGGAGCATGTGACCACTTCTTCAGTAGCTAAGATCACTTATGTAGCTGCTGAGATAACTTTGAAAGTGGCCATTTTGTGAACAAATTTTGTGTGGCTAGTCCAGACCTTATACAAGACCGTGGTACAAAAATATTTGGGTAAGGAATTTGTTTTAGGTTTTTTTCTAATTTGTCCTTACTATATTTAAGATTCACCTCATTTATATGGTTATATGGGACACATTGATTCTGAACGTTATTAACCCTTTAAGCCCCCACGATGCATTGAAGCATCATTTTACATCCCTGAAAACATATTTAATTTACCTACAACTAAAGGTTTGAGGACGAAAATTTCCATGAAACTGGTTTACCAATACGTGGTAATTTTCTTTAACTTTTGAACCACATCAAGTCATCTTCATCCACTACAAGTCGAGAATTGCGGCAGAAATTCGCAACTTGTAGTGGATGAAGATGACTATGGTAAATTCAGACTTGAAAGGGTTAATAAGCAGATGGGTAACACTGTTTAACCCTTTAACCGCCAAATTATTCAATTGGAATTTTCACCCACTTTAAGTTGTGTCTCGCTGACGCGATCCACATTTTCAAGTGAGTGAAAATTATTCAGATTTAACAAAATGGGGGTGAACTGTTTTCAAATATTGCTGATTGATGTCATATTTTATCTTTAACGTGTGTAAAAGGTGGTACTTAATGTGCTAATAAACCCGAATATATGCGACACCGGCGGTTAAAGGGTTAATTGCCGGAGATATCAGTAATTATCTAATGTTTTATTCAAAGCACCAAGCTTCTTATATCTGGGTTTTTTTACAAATAGGCCTACCTTCAATTATGTTTCCGCTCTGTTATTTGAGGACATGAGGTCTGAATCCAAGGCGGATCGTATGTTTGTCATCGTGAGTGTCCACATACTGTGTTTCAAACCTTTTAAAACCATGGAGTTATTGCCGGCTCTGGCACCGTCCATTAAAAAGAACCCTTAAAGTCACTTGATAAGGGTATGGCACATAGTTTCTACTGCATACTTTTTCTTGCGTTTGGCGCAATATTGTCGCAATTTACAGTAAGCGACATAAAACAAAAATATTATTCACTTACATTCAATGCTGCTGTACAACAAATCTTGAGTGAAAATATGCTGACACATTGTCTAAATAGTCCACAGTTATTCCTGGCATCGTGTTCAATCAATTAAAATCAATCAAGCAGACAGTCATCAAGAAATATATCTTCCAATAATTATGATAATGATAATTTTAATGCGGAAGTATAGGCCTGCAATAGTTTAAGCTAGCGTGGGCATATCAGTTACTGGGAGTAATCGACTCGCGCAACGTACGCGCTCGTACATTAACAGATACTCGTGTATTTTCCATAGCATAAATAATAGTGAGCAAACTCAAGCCAAATTTGGACTGAACAAATTTGAATTGACAGACAAAACTTAAAACATGTAGCTGCACATTATCCTTATGCAGCTATATATACAAAATAGACTGCTGTGGTTGCTGGGCTTCGTCGTAGCTCATACATTATCTAGAAATACAGATATATGAACAAAAATGCAATTTAGTGGTCTGACAGCTACAATCTTAAAAATGGTGGCCATTTTGATTTTTTTTAAACTCGAAGTTATTTTCACAATTTGAAATACTGGTACATCAAAGCATGTTAGAATATAATGTACTTAAACCTAGTTTCGAATGCCTTGTAAGATAATCTGTCGCATTACCTAGTCTATTTCTTACATTTACATAAAAAAAATTATATTATAGTTCAGATGCAAAAACAACACTTTTATTTGTGTGCTAGCAGTAACCATTTTGGATTTGAAGGTCAGAGGTGAGTCATTTTGATCAGCCTTTTCCACAGCTAAGAATGTAGAGCTCCTCAGGCTTTATCCTATACTTATTTATTATATGGTGAGATTGCATCTCGTTTCCGGCGAGGATTGTCAGTTTTTTTCTCCTCAGACTCAAAGTAATGAAAAAACATATATATCGTGGTAAATATAAAGTAAATACATACTTGTCATTTATATGCTATTGTTTTAATTGTATGATACTATATATTTATAGTTTTGCAGGTGATACAATTATATATAATATAGAAAGTCTTCGCAGTCTTAAAATAAAAGTTCTCTTCATCTTAGAAAAGAAGTTGCCGTTATCATCATTGAACTCAACTATATGACAATAGTCACCGGTATCCCTCCCACTTTTCTACATAGAGTTACTGTTTCCCACTATGAGAGTTACCGTCTCTTGCATCAAAATAAACTAAAGTTGTTGGTGATTAACACTGATGGATGATTTGGAGATTAAATCAAATAAAATTACCAGTAGACTTACAAACCGTTTTCCTCGTTCTGTTTTCCCTCTATATTAAGAGTACGGTACTCAAGTTCCCGTACTTGGTTTAGGTGTGACTAAGGTGCACAGGGGAAGTAAAACATAAAACATAAAACAAGCCGCAAACAAATCTCAGTCACATCTTGAATGATTATCAGAATATAAAAAAAATATGTCCTCTATCTTAAAATTATTATTAATTTTCTTAACCAGATCTCCAAGTTAAAATAATCAACTTCTTTTAATTTGGATGTCCTAATTATAAGATATTTTTTGTTTAAAAAAATATGAATTGTAACGTTGACGTGTTTATGATACCTAGTAGACCTAAGTCCGTAAATTAGTGAAGCATTCTCAACAGATTGCCTGAAGCCTGTACTTTGGCCCATTTCCCCTAGTTGTTATTTGGCTGTAAGTTGATTACGCAATCGTTACCACGTCATCATCTTTTACCTATTTATATTTTATTGATCGGTATCAGTGGCGGATCCAGAGTACGTACTCAGAGGGGGGCCAGCGGAAATTTCCAACCAACAAATTGTCTCATATCGCTTGGACGGGGACCCTCCAACCACCTCCCCCTGTATCCGCCACTGGTTATTTTTTAGAAGACTATTTGCTTTCATTGAAAAATCACCAGTCGATTTGTGTATTAAAAACTATTAACGTCATAGACGTAGGCTACGTGTTAGCAAGGTGTGATATGCTATGCCCCACGTAGTTAACCCTTTGACTTCCAGGCCGGGGTGCATGCCAGGATTCAGATATACTGGTTTAGGAGTTCTATTTTTCGTCATTTGAAGCTGGAATTGCTACCGCAATTTCCAGCTTCAAATGACGAAAAATACATAAATGTAGTATATATTTGACGAAAATTTGTGTCATTTTATGGTTACGTTCATTGACGAATGACGACGGAAATTTCCGTCATGTATGGTAGTGAAAAGGTTAAAGAAAATGTGACATGGTGACAAAACAAGGCAGAATCAGATGCGCAATAACAGAGTATTGATCTATCCAGAGCATGGGATGTGGACCCCCAGGAGGGAGTGTGGCGTAATATACTGATCTAATTCTCAGCAATGTCAAGGTCACATCTTATAATGCACATGTATACTGCAGTGCAAGCCAAAAGGCAGTACTTGCCTACTTTCCAAGAAAGCAGTTACTACCTTTCGGCTTATAAGAGCAGTGTTATATAACTACAATAGGCATGTTAAAGGAACACACATTGTAAAAAATTATAGGTTTTTTTTGGGTTACTCTACATCTTAAACATCTACATCTTAAAACAGTCTAAACTTGATTTTCTCGTATAGTAATTCAGGGAAAAGATTTAATTTCAGAAATGCATGTCCACTTGCTACGTGAAACCCTAAATTTAAAAGATTTCCACAGTTCTAGTCTATGGACATGTTCACATGTTCAAGGAGCCCCAAAAAATGTTTTTAGATGATTTTTAGCCTGATTTTGTGGCTTTAACAGCAATTAGGGGTTTAGTTATTTTTCCACCCGGCCAGGTTGAGCATACACTCAATGGCAGAGGTATACTATCCAGCTCTACAGTGAGAACACTGCTTGGATTGTATAGGCTGAACAATAATCCAAATAAATAATTATTGACAACAGCTCTACTGTTCTACGTCAGCATAACCAGTTTTATAATGAATGGCACGTAGTGCTTCCACTGCACATGTATCAATTACTGACCTTTCACAGTAATGTGTAGGCCTACATAAATTATACCCGTGTGGGTGTTTTTAAATCACACAAAATTGCGGTTGACCTACTCGGATTGTGAGTGTACTAACATGTTAACCACCTGACCCGAACCATGTGAAAGGATGGAGCTAGGCATTATTTATATATTATAATTAAATTGACATTTAACAACTAACTCGCCTAAATCTTCGATCTCCCGAGCTCTGAGGCGCAAACATATATATAAAACAAACCTACTTATAAAACACTTCTCTCTCTTAATTGTTTGTTGCTAGTTTTCGTCATTTGAAGCTGGAATTGCTAACGCAATTGCCAGCTTCAAATGAAGAAAAATACTAATATTTATTGAAAAAAGATATCGCCCAAATTGCATCAGTTGGTCGACCGAGCATCTTTCAACTATTTTCGCATTTTCAATGGCATTTTATTTTGTTTGAAACATGCTTGAAAACATAGAATTTAAATTGACCTAGCATTTCAAAGGTTGGTATGTTATTTCTTTTTGCTTTTTTTATTTTATTATAATCTACAGCTCTATGCAGCCGAATTAACCATTTCACCACTAATGACGACTATAATTGTTTTTAATCAATTACCGATTATATGTCACTGATATCGGGAATGAAATGTGTGTTTAAACATCAAGATTTGCACATTTTAAATATGTTAAAGATAAAATGTGACATCAACCAGAAAGATTTGAAAAGAGTTGACCTCCATTTTGTCAAAACTGAATAATTTTCACTCACTTGAAGTTGTTGATCGCGTCAGCGAGACACAACTTCAAGTGGGTGAAAATTTAAATTGAAAAATTTGGCGGTTAAGGCGTTTAAGAGTTAATGTGACTAATGGTTTTATTGTGATTTTTTCTTAATATTTAAGACATCCCTGAAACTGTCTTTGGGTAAATAGTTATATATTTTGTTAGAAAAATATGTGTAAACACATGTGTGAACACTCTTTTATAAACAGCGCGCCCAGGAAGTTAATAACGTTAATATGCGAGCATAGCCGGTTAACAGCGGCTTTTGACCTTGACACTGGCCAAATTATCTTATTGACAAGTGAATCTAGAGAACGCTGACTATTGACCAGCAAATGCCTCTCTGTACATTCAGGGGGAGCTCTGTGGTAATTAGTGGCTTTGTTTCAATATCTGACGCTGCTGTATCATATTCAACGTTTCCCCAGCGTTAGCCCACAAAGCGCTAAGCATGACTATAGTCGTATTAACCCTTTAACCGCCGGAGCCGCATATATTCGGGTTTTCATTTTTTATTAGCACATTAAGTACCACCTTTTGACCATGTTAAAGATAAAATGTGACATGAATCAGCAATATTTGAAAACAGTTGACCTCCATTTTGTCAAATCTGAATAATTTTCACTCACTTGAAGTTGTGGATCGCGTCAGCGAGACACAACTTCAAGTAGGTGAAAATTCTGGTTGAATAATTTGGCGGTTAAAGGGTCAAACTGTGGATTAAAATGTTAAATCACAGTTATTGGGAATGAATGGGTGTTTAAACGTCAGGATTTGCAAATGTTTGGTCTCAATTCAAACAAACTTCAAGTTGGTGAAAATTTAAATCGGTTAAAGGGACTGGCCCAGGCTAAAATCATAAAAAAATCGGTGATTTTATTTTGGCTTTTTAATATGACCATATGATGTAAACATGTCCATAGACTAGAACTGCACAAGTTTTTAAATTTTCCTGCTGCGCATTCACCAGTTAGACTAGAAATATAGAGACGAAATTCCCGTATTTCTAATTTTTGACATGGTTGTCAATAATTACAAATCAGGAATTTCGTCTCTATACCTAGTCTAAATAGTGAATGCGCAGCAGAAAAATTAAAAAACTTTTGCAGTTCTAGTCTATGGACATGTTTACATATGGTCATATTAGGAAGCCAAAATGAAATCACCGATTTTTGGATGATTTTAGCGTGGGCCAGTCCCTTTAACTAAGCAGGAAAATGGTTAATTCAATATTGAGTGGATATATTATTTCACACAGGACCCATGGTTCGTGTCCGTGGCTGCCAAGGCTCCCATGGACCTTTATAATTCGAGTGGCCCCATAGCCACAAATGTTCCTAGGCTTATTTGGGCGGGGGCCCTAGGGTAGTGGTTAGCACCGCTGCCCTTCACGCCAGAGTTCGGGGCTCGGTTCCCGGTCTCGGCGGTTTGAAAGAAACACAAAATGTTTCTTCCCCATTCACATGTGAAAGTCAGTATTGTGGGGAGCCTCCGTGACCGAGGGGTAGCGTGCTCGGCCTCAAACCGCCAGGGCTCTAATTTCAAATCCTGTGTCTGGAGGACAGTGTCATCTCAATCATCTCACCATCCTTAGGAGGTTCTCCTGGACCAGTTTAGCTTATATGTGCACAAAGGTGGCCTAAAGCCCGATTCATTTCATTTCATTTCCTAGGCTTATTGTCTACACATGTTCCAAATTTCATGCTTCTATGTATAAACCCACATTATTGTATTACACCAATATGCCTGACTATAATGAGTGAAGATGACTTGAAGTTGGTGCCAAATTTAGGAAAATTGTCATCTCTTGTTAAGACAGTTCAATGAGAATTGTCATTCTAACACCATTAGGTGAAGTAAATTAACGTAGATTGCATTGATGCAACATGAGGAAACATCAGGGTTTAAATGATTAAGACTAAAACTAATAATAACAATTAAATTATGCCTATCGATTTTTACTATTTTTATATTTTTTATTGCTTTTCAGATTTAATCAAGCTCGTCGCAATAATTGAGATTTAAATAATATTACAATTATGAAAATACGCATCGTTATTTTGTCATTACATTTGTCGTTACATATTTTTAAATATTTTATAAATACGAGATGAACAATACAGTCAATTATAACAGTCAATTAATACCAAACTCTCAAAATTCTACATTTTTCCTACAAGGGATATATGTTCAAAATTCCGAACAAATATACTTAACTGCATTGTTTTCTCCGTGAACGTGTGAAACATAAATTTAAAAAACACTCCCACGCCTGGGTTGAGCTGAGGACACTGAATATGCAGGTTAACGATTAAAAACAACTTTCACAATAACATCTGCAGGTGTCAGAGTTTTAATCAGTCATAGACGTCATTCGTGGCATAATTATTACACACGTGGGCCGTAATCCCAAATTACACGAGGCGTTGAACCAGTGTTGGTTTTATGCTGGGCCAGCGTGGTAAATGGTGTACCAATGTTATATCAACACTGGTTTAGCGTCTCGTGTTTGCCGAGAGGATATTGGTGAAGCTGTGTGATCATGAGATGAGATGAAGACGTTTACCCGTAGAAGTTGGCTTTGACGCTGGCCCAACATTAAGCCAACATTCGGTAGACGCCTGGTGTTTGCTGTGGTACGTCTCTGCCCCACAAAGCAACCCAACAAACGCGGGACGTTGAACCAATGCTGGGTTAATGTTGATCCACTAACATTAGAAATTAATTGTGCATATTTGCAAACCCCACCGATTTAGCAGCCCCTGTTCATCCCATACCGATTCTATCAGCAGATCCTTCCGCTTTTCAGATTATGGATGAAATTGTGGCTATAATGCAGGATAAGGCACCATGGAGCATTTGTTTAAAATTAACCCCTTCACTACCATACATGACGGACATTTCTGTTGTCAATCGTCATGTTACGTAACCATACATGACGGAAATTTCCGTCGGATTTACTATAGTTACACCAGGATCCCTGGATCCTGACATGCACTTCGGCCTGTAAGTGAAGTGGTTAACAAGACTAGAGAAGTCCAAGCGCTCCCTCTCCGAATTAGCAGTTGATTGAAGCGATTGTGTTAGTAGGGTGAAAAACCTAACTTTCATGACCACTTTCTGGCTAAGATGTTTTGATGATTGATTTGACTTCCTTGAACCTTTTAAAAAATATTTAGCCCCAGTGTCCCTCGCAAATATTCCGGCATTTTTTTCTAGAGGCGTAAATCCAAAATGGCCGCCTCCGCCATTATGAAAAAAATTACTTTCGACATATAAAAGCTACAAATATGAATAAATACACTTTTTTGGCTAATTCGAACACAAGGAATCCATTTCTGACGTTTTTTTACGCGAAACAGAATTTATTCCCCTTGCAGAGTGGTATGAAATGAATGCAACAGTTAATATGACTATAGATGAATGCATAGCTCTAAATAACAATCATAAATTACAATAAAAAAAATATAAAATAATAAAATAAAATAGAATACAACTCAGCATGTATATGTCGTATATAGGCCTCCACCGCTTGAAGTGAGAAGACAAGTATACTGCAAATATAATATAATGTATTGGATTACACCTCCTGCCAGGCTATGTTCTGAGTCCTCAGATTCTGATGAATATGTCATGCTATTCTGTTTAACATCATCTGGTCTTATTTTCATGCCAGCTTCATTTAGTCTCTCCGAGACGAGCCTGAGATGGTAAATGTGCTCAACAGCATTACTGCTGTATATGATTATATCATCAATGGAGACAAAGCAACACTGATCAGTCCATGTTGCCCCTGTCCATGGTGCGTAGGAAGAGGCTGAAGCGTTGGCCATTTCATACGGCATTAGCTTGAACTCAAGTGAACTCAAGTGAAGGTTGTTTTGTATCGATACTCTGGTGCTACTGAAATCTGCCAGTATCCACTTTTGAGATCTAAAGTCGAAGACAACTTGGCAGGCAGTAGGAGTCATAGTCTTTTACCGTGGCCGCATTAAGCTTATAGTAGTTGATGCAGAAGATCCAGGTATGATTCATCTTTTTGGGGGTAAATGTGACTGGCACCACCCATGGTGATGTTGAAATCTAGATATTACCCGCTTTTATCATATCGTTGACCACTTTCCTTATTCAGAGGGGTGTACATTAGGCCTTCAGTAGTTTAATGGGTCTGCAGCCATTAAGCACAAATTCTCTACTGCTGTCTCGAATGAGACTGTGAGCCTCTCCGACCAGTTACTAACCTCATCGGGTGGCTGCATCCAGTGTCGTACTTCGTCCAGAAGGTCACCATCTGTCGTCTCCTGCGCAAAAAAAGGACTTTGTGGTTTAGTTGCCGACCAGCCAAGTTGCTCCAATCTGCTGTTGCGTAGCATCCATTCAAACAAACATGTTCACGAAGTGCTGGCACTGCTCTCCAGTCATGGTTAACGGGATACTCGCATCAGCCATGTTGTACAGCAGTAGAGAATTTGTGCTTGCAGAAAAAAATGTCATTCGATCAAACAGAGGCCAGAAGAAAATACCACGGCATACATTCTGCGATTCTTATCTGAAGCCAAGCTCGCCTACCCCACAGCATGGGCGAAGAGGGTAAAGTAGTCAGCTTCCTGAAGGATTCACTGACAGAGCCTTTGCTGGCCACCTCAGAACAGCAACAGAGGTGTCCCTGGAGAAGGAGACTGAACGGAAAAAAGAACACCAGGCGATGGACGAAGAACCCATAGAGGTGTGTGCGGCACAGACAAACCAGGAGTCGGCAGATGGGTTTCTATCGATTCTGGAAACCGTGCAGAGACACATGGGGCAACTACAGGCCTGCATGGATAAGCAGGAGCCCCGCACAACTACCGGCACCGAGATGAGTCAACACCTTGGAGCAAAAAAGAGAGCGCGGGCAGTATTGTGGACCACGCACACAGATGCGCAAAGGACGGTGAACCTGAACCCCAACCACTGCGCCAACAAAGAACTGACGGGAAGTCGTGAACAGCCGACCAGCCAATCTGTGCATGCTGCAAAAGGGTAGGCGAGTACGCAAATGTTTCTCTGTATCAAGCCAGTCAACGTAAGGCTTCAAGGGGCCAATAGTAGCAGTACTGTCACCATTTTGTATATAGCTAGATATTGCTGAAGGCAGGTCCATTCCCTACTCGATACTGGTGCTGCCAGATCACTCATGACTGAAAAATAAATATCTAATGTGTCTCAAACTGGGATGTCTGTCATTACTTTGGCCATCCGGTCTGGTATGCAAACTTGGCGGTACTCCCCTGCCAGTGATCGGTGAAACAGAAGCCAAACTTATGGATGCTGACGCGCTCCCAGTACTGGTCACAAAAGACTTCCCACAGGAGTTGCTGATAGGAAGTGATGCCATCAGCCGTGGGAATGGGAAGATTGATTATGGAACAAGGAAAGTGACATCGTTTGGTCAAAACTTCAGCATTACACCATATACAGACTTCATCCCCCATACAGCCTTTGTCTGAGAGCTGTTGCCACCCTTGCATCAGTGACGTCTTGAAGGGGTATACAGACGTTTTTGACGAGGACCTTTTCAATCTTGGTCACTGCAACTTAATTACCCTCACCATCAAACTTAATGGCTGCTGACCCAATAAACTGAGGACCTACTGTACACCCCTCTGAATAAGTGGTCAACGATATGATGAAAGCGGCTGTAATCTAGATTTCAACAACACCATGGGCGGCGCCAGTCACATTGATCCCCAAAAAGATGAATCATACCTAGATCTTCTGCATCAACTACTGTAAGCTTAATGCGGCCACGGTAAAAGACTCTGACTCCTACTGCCTGCCAAGTTGTTTACGACTTTAGATCTCAAAAGTGGATACTGACAGATTCCAGTAGCACCAGAGTATCGATACAAAACAACCTTCACTTGCCATAGCGGCCTATTTGAGTTCAAGCAAATGCCGTATGAACTGGCCAACGCTTCAGCCTCTTCCAACGCCCCATGGACAGGGGCTACATTTCACTCGTATCACCAGTGTCTCTCTTTTACTTCAGACACTGGTAATCATCCCCCCGATTAGCTAATATTCACGAGCCACTCTCTGTACCGCCGCATCTAGGTGCGTGGGAAAAACCCCGCTTCTTTCAGAACGGTGGCCTCACAGAGTGCAAAATAACCCGATTCATGTTATTACCATTGACACTTCTGAAAATGAGATAAAAATATCTAGGTTGAATATACACTGTTATATACCGATATAGTAGAGTTGTGCTTAGATCATACTCCATTAAATTAATTATCAATAAGTATAAAATTGAAAGTGGAGCACTCATGAATACTTTCAGATTTGTATGACGAAATGAAATGAAATGAATGGGGCTTTAGGCCACCTTTGTGCACATATAGGCTAAACTGGGCCAGGAGAACCTCCTGAGGATGGTGAGATGATTGAGATGACACTGTCCTCCAGACACAGGATTCGAAATTCGAGCCCTGGCGGTCTGAGGCCGAGCATGCTACCTCTCGGTCACGGAGGCTCCCCACAATACTGATTTTTACACGTGGATGGGGAATAAACAGTTTTGTTTCTTTCAAACCGCCCTTGTATGACGAGCACTGCGTGCACAAATTCCCATGTATTGGCAGCGGATGGGCAGGTGTGCATCTAAACACAATTGACCAATCACGGATCTACCTCACCGCTCGTGCCTGATTTATGAATCCCTGGCTGCCCCTTGGCAGACGGTGACGTAACAGACGACAGAGACCCCTGGTGTTGAATATGTGTAAATGCCACGCAAAAGCTCAGTGGGTGACTGTGACACTCACTGATAACACAGTGTAGGGTTACATGGACTGATCAGTGTTGCTTTGTCTCCATCGTTGATATAATCATATACAGCAGAAATGCTGTTGAGCACATTTACCACCTCAGACTCGTCTCGGAAAGGCTAAGTGAAGCTGGCATGAAAATAAAACCAGATGATCGTAAGCAGATGAGCATGACATATTCATCAGAATCTGAAGATTCAGAGCATAGCCTGGCAGGAGGTGTAATCCAATACATATATTATATTTTCAGTATGCTTGTCTCCTCGCTTCACGCGGTGGAGGCCTGTATAGGATATATACGTGCAGAATTTTATTCTATTTTATTTTGTTATTTTATATTTTTTTATTGTAATTTGTGATTGCTATTTAGAGCTATGCATTCATCCATGGGCATATTAACTGTTGCATTCAAATTCTGTTTTGCTTAAAAAAATGGATGTTCTATCCAAATTTGTCAGCCATTTTGGATTTTAAAGTCAGAAATGTGTTGTAGCTTTTTGTCAAAAGTTTTTTTTTCATAATGGCGCAGGCGGCCATTTTGGATTTACGCCTCTAGAAAAAAATGCCGGGATTTTTGCGAGGGACACTGGGGCTAAATATTTTTTAAAAGGTTCAAGGAAGTCAAATCAATCATCAAAACATCTTAGCCAGAAAGTGGTCATGAAAGTTAGGTTTTTCACCCTACTATGTGTAGCTTTATTAACTTAGCCCTGGACCGGGTCAAAAATCAAGGCGCAATACAATTAGGCATAGGAGGCCAATAAGCATGTTAAGTCTAAGAGATAAATTAAGAACTAGGCAGCCAGTCAGGGACTCCAATCCTCCATCGAAATTAATTAACTAAATCCGGATTCGACGCGTAATCCGGATCATTCCCATCATTTAATAGTTTGGTCATTGACACACACACCTCTGCAAATCTATGAGATCCGGATCAGAACCGGAGCATCCCCAAAATCGAACCGATTGTTCCATAGATCAAGACACACCTCTGGTAGAAAATTTCATGCAAATCTGTTTGTTACTTTTTATGTAATCTGACGGACAGACAGAGAAGAAACCAACTCGACTAAATGCATAACCTTTTTGGTAGAAGTAATGAGTCAGTCTACAATCACTACTACTTGTTTCAGAGCTTACCAGATACTATGCATATTAGTATCAATAATGGCCGAACCCATACCTGAAACCTCACATTTTGCTTCATAGTAATGGACCAGCTATATCTAGCATGGTTTATTACATATAACGCATGATAAAGTAAATACTGACCGAAAGTCAGCCATTTTGATATTATTTTATCAAGTTGAAGTTTGCCAGGATGCATCCTCCCCTGAACCTTCACATTTTGTGCTATAGTAATGGTTCAGCTATGTAGCACGGCTTGCAAAATAGGAGGCATTTTTAAGTGAATGATGGACGATTGTCAGCCATTTGGATTTTAAGCAAATTAAGTTAAACAATTTCAGGGTGCATCCTCCCCTTAAACCTCAGATTTTGTGTTATAGTAATAGTCTGGCCATCTATCAAGGCTTACAAAATATCGGGCATATGAAAGTGAATAAGGGCAGATAGGCGACCATTTTGAATATCATAAAGTCGAAAATTTTCAGGTTGTATCCTCCCCTGAAACCTCACATTTTGTTTTATAGTATTGGTCTAGCTATCTAGCACGGTTTACCCGATATCAGGTATATTGAGCTAAATAATGGCCGATAGTCGGCATTTTTGAATTTTATTAAGTTAAAAATTTTCAGGATCTTTCCTCCCCTGAAATCTCACATTTTGTGTTTTAGGAATGGTCTAGCCATCTAGCACGGTTTGCCAAATATCGGGCATGTGAAA
Organism: Flabesymbios commensalis; assembly: GCA_964017125.1. Lineage (NCBI taxonomy): Eukaryota > Metazoa > Annelida > Polychaeta > Terebellida > Flabelligeridae > Flabesymbios > Flabesymbios commensalis. The sequence goes on from OZ024904.1 coordinate 73,236,949, forward strand.
GTAAATAATGGCCGATAGGCGGCCATTTTTAATTTGTATCTTATCCTGAAACTTCACATTTTGTTTTATAGGAATGGTCTAGCTATCTAGCACGGTTTACAATATATCAGGCCTATTGAGGTAAATAATGGCTGATTGGCAGCCATTTTAAATTCAATCGAGCTTAAAACGTTAAGGGTGCATCCTCCCCTGAAAACTCACATTTTGTTTTATAGTAATGGTCTAGCCATCTAGAACTGTTTACCGAATATCGGGTATCTGAAAGTAAATAATGGTCGATAGGCGGCCTTTTTGAATTTGACCCAGTCGAAAGGTCCTCCCCTGAAACCTCACATTTTGTTTTGTAATAGTCTAGCTATCTAGGACGGCTTACCCGATATCAGGCCTATTGAGGAGAATAATGGCCGATTGTCGGCCATTTTTAATTTGATCAAGTCAAAAAATGATAAGGTGTATCCTCCCCTTGTTTTATAGTAATGGTCGAGCTATCTTCAGCGGTTTTCATGATATTCCGCAAAATATTTTAATTGGATATAGTGATGTTATCAATTAGACCAAAGTGTTGTGTCAACATCAAGCAAGGTCAAGGTACAACAACCTGAAAAGGCACAACCAGGGACCTTAGAGATGTATATGTATATGCAATAATTCATCAAGTTGTTTTCGAAATCTGCTCCGGAAACGAAGTGTATGTCAAAACATCTAAATAGGTCATAGTTGGTCGACGTTTATATACCCCCAAAAGGTACAACTAGACCCCAGATGTGTTGTGAGTAAAAGTAGAAGACAATCGAACACGTAGATCCTGAGAAATTCTGGTAAAATTTGACTATAGAGTGCAAGAAATGGTTTCACTTTTTGCACTTTTTTTATTTTCGTAGGGGCATCTGCTCAGTTGTAAAGTAAGCAGACACTGCCTTTTAGCTTTGCAGAAATTACTTAATGCCGCCTTCAAACTGGAGGACGAATTCCAACACAACATTAGTATTGTATGTGTAGTGGTATAGTGGATTCAAACAAATACCCGGTATCGTAGGTGATCTTCTAATTCAGCAATTATCTATATAGGCTATAATGGGCCATTTTTTATAGAATTTTGTTTGTGGTGTTGGTATCAACTCATACAAGGAACAGGTCAACACTTTTTAGAGCATGTAAAATAAAATATATGACGTCTCTATTAAGTCATGTTTTTTTCTCACTTTTTCAAAAAAACTTGAAAAATTCAAAATTGTAGGGCCTACATTTTTCTAACCATTATAGTTGCATAAGTTAATTGAGCCGTAATCTCATTTTAATTGACATGCCTGTAGTCTGCTTTACGGCTATACAAGTTAATTGAACGCGTCCCGTTCTTCTTGACTGTCTAACGTTCAACTGTGATTGGCATTGCTGTTGACGGGGAATCATGTATAGTTGAGCAATCTGTATTTTAGCCGACTAAGAACGAACGCGCATTCAATTTAGCGCAGTGTTTACAGCTCTACATAAAACACGTGGAGATAACTTGGCCTTAATGTGATCTGTCCCAAGGTCACATTCTGGCCAATAATAATTGTGGGGTTCGACACGTGGTTTACACTTGTTCCTCGCCGGCAACAGCGCCATCTGGAGAGTGGAGGAGAATTATGGTCTGTCTACATGGTAAATAATCCTCAACAACAAAATGATGTAGTCTATATTAATGTCTATTTATTGATGCCATTCTTCAGTTATTACATACATTGATCACTGTTTCTAATATTGTTGTAAAATAGGCAATCTCATGGATTATACCCACCCTCACCGTCATTTCGTCCCATTTTCACTGAATGACGTGCTTTCAATGGACTTTTAACATTTAAAATCCCCTATTATCGACAGTTGGGTATAAACAAGGAGATAATCACTAAATCAGATAGCCGTAAAATATATGTTATGGTTAATATAAATGACATAAATAACATTAATCATTATTATTCGTAATATATTAAACGTAGACTAAACAGATATAGTAGTAGTGCATCTCTCAAGCCTAATTAGACTAATATCTATTTTCGCCTACCACCACAACCTGCATCACAGTATCTTTTTTTCGTTATTTTATACTATAAAGTTTACCTCCAAAAAATGTCTGCTAGATTATGTGTGTACAATAATCTGGGTGGCTTAAAGCTGAGTACAATAAAACTATAGGGCCCACCGGTAGATCTACTCAGCTACTGGAACCACATTATTTAGCCTTTTTTGTAGTCTAGCGGCGTAGCGCATTACCCGGTATCGTAGATGATCTTCTAATTCAGCAATTATCTATCTATAGGCTATAATGGGCCAATTTTTATAGAATTTTGTTTGTGGTGTTGGTATCAACTCATACAAGAAACAGGTCAACACTTTTTAGAGCATGTAAAATAAAATATATGACGTCATGTTTTTTTCTCACTTTTTCATAAAAACTTGAAAAATTCAAAATTGTATGGCCTACATCTTTTTAACCATTATAGATACTATAAAAATTATATAAAACTATAAAATTGGTCGGGTAGTTCCATTAGTCGGTTAAAACGCAGATGATTCAACTAAAATGAGTCCCCGTCAACAGCAATGCCAATCACAGTTGAACGTCAGACAGTCAAGAAGAACGGGACGCGTTCAATTAACTTGCATAGCCGTAAAAAAGACTGCAGGCATGTCAATTAAAATGAGATTACGGCTCAATTAACTAGTGTGTCGGTTAAGATGAGATAAGCAACAATGCCAACATTAAAAATGTGTCAATTAAAACGTATGTCATTAAATCAGAACGAGAGTCTGCGTCGAATGACTTCCTGACAGTTTTGACCCGAATACAGCTCCATATAGACAGTCAGAGAATGCAAACCTCGCGGCGCAACATTGAATCACTGACACAACGGAATCCTGCTTTGCAAAGTGATTGTGCATCGAACCCGGATCATCCCCGAAATGTACCGGATTGTTTCTTGGCCCGAGACACACCTCTGGTAAAAGTGTCATGGAAATCCGTTCATTAGTTTGTAAGTCAAGCAAACACACACACTAACACGACCAAAATCATAAACTCTTTTGGCGGAGGTATAAAGCTTTAAAGCTGTAAATAGATACAACCCTGTCCGACTGTTGCTCGCTTCTTGACCTCGTCTTCATTCGGACAGGTTCGGTCTGATTAGATTCCTTGCTGTTGATTCGAGTTGTATGGCCGAGTAACAAACCTTAATAACCCTTTCAGCGCGTGATCGTCTTTAGACTCCAAAATCTGACGTCTAGATATAGACGTCAGACGTCTAAAGACGGTCATAGCCCCATAACATAGATAATCAAATAAAGCGGAAAGAGCTAACTAAGATATTTATGATGATTTCAAATTGAAAAAAACCTCTTTGGTCTAGCTTCATAGTTTATACAAAAATACTTCAGCGTTGTAAGGGTTGGCAACCCTCTTTTACTGGCTGACATGCTAGATTATTGCACTACAATGTGAATGTTATAATATATTTTGAAAGATATCGTAATGATGACGGTATCTGCTGTGCCAAGCCAAAAGGCAGTATCTGCTTACGTTACATGTAAGCAGATACTGGCTTTTGGCTTTGCAGAGCATGCAGTGTTCACCTCGCGTCTCTGCATAATATAATTCATTCCGGCTGTGATCATGCGACACGAATATTATGTATGCCATCCATTTAACATCTTACATTGATGCAGATTATAAAGTCAGTCAATAAAACTAGCCATTACACGTTTTTGTGTTTCATACAAATGGCCATATTACCTGCAGCTGTAGCATGTGCTAACCCTCGCAACGCTAAAATATCTTTGTATAAACCATGGAGAACAAAGGATTTTTTTCAAACTGAAATCTTCATGGAGGTCTTGGTAAGCCCTTTCCGCTTCATTTAAATACCTATGTTGTGGGTCTACGGCCAGTATAAATATTTTAATTCTTTCAGTGCGGGCGCCGTGTTTATACATCAGAATCTGACGTCTACAGACGTCAGATTCTGATGTCTAAAGACGGTCCCCGCGCTGAAAGGGTTAATGAATATAAACATTAGATTATGTAGACACTACTTACTCGTACGTTATTATGCATAAAGATAACAGGTTTATACTATGGACTATCTGCTACATAGGCTCATTATCAATATATGAAAGTATATCTGATTGTATCAGATACATTATGTGCAATGTAATATCGGTTAATCTGAAAGCTAGCTTGTTTTATTAAATGAATGAACGAACGAGCGAACGAGCGAATGAATGAATGAATGAATGAATGAATGAATGAACGAACGAACGAACGAACGAACGTACGAACGAACGAACGAACGAACGAACGAACGAACGAACGAACGAACGAAACAAAATGTATGATACTGAATGACACTCGACACCCGACTCACGCATTTTCCACCAGACGTACAAGTGAAGGGAAATGCCGACTGTCATTTACATTTACTAAGGCATCATAAGAAACGCGTCTGGGCATGCTCGCTGCCTCATCACCATCTTTGGAAAGACAAACTGATTATGAATGTTTGCAAAGCGACATGCGATAAATTAAACAAATCATATAATCATGTATTAAAAATGGGCATTTGACTGTAAAACAGTATTAAATTTATTATCAAATATTTATTTTATCCCAGAACGTTATTGAAAACAGATAACCCCTATGGAAGCCTATCAGGCTGTGAAACTGTTTTTGTATTGTTAGTTTTATATTTTATTATTATTGCAAAGCAACAACGCTTTCAAACTCCTCAACATTGGTCCGACATTGTAAAAATGTATAACATTGTATATAAATGTTTTGTGTTTACTGGGATACATTTATAAGACACACATATCACGCTATTGTTTTACAACGATGAAATATGTTGTACAATCTATGTAGACCAGAGGGGTTTTTCGATTTGAAATCATCATAAATGTCTTAGTTACCTCTTTTAGCTTTATTTGAATACCTATATGTTATGGGTCCACGACCATTATAATTTTTTTCATTTATTAGCGCGGGGATCGACTTTAGACGTCAGAATCTGACGTCTGAAGTCGATCCCCAGACGTCAGATTCTGACGTTTAAATTCGCTCCCCGCGCTGTAAGGGTTCATTTCTCACACACATCATCCACCACATGCATGTATCAGCCGTTGGACGCAAACTGTCTGTTGTGTTGTGGTGACGACGGTCTGTCCCACTGGGCCTTCAGTATCGCATTGGTGTGTGTACACTTGCGGTGTACATGTACACGTGTACTATCAACGGGAGTGATCTCTCTGCAGTAGATATAGTATATGGGTGGAAGATGGATGCAATGTTTTTCCTGGGGTCCAACACAATTAACCCTATTTTAAGTATTTAAACTACTTCAATCGGTAAAAAAAAACCGCTGGTTATGTTGAGCAAAAAACACTATTAATCAACGAAAACGAAATACTTAGATATATTGTATTTACATACTTAGAGACCACAAAACTCACGACATATCCATCCACACCGGGCGGGGGCCCTAGGGTAGTGGTTAGCACCGCTGCCTTCCACGCCAGAGTCCGGGGTTCGGTTCCCGGTCTCGGCGGTTTGAAAGAAACAAAATTGTTTCTTCCCCATCCACGTGTAAAAGTTAGTATTGTGGGGAACCTCCGTGACCGAGAGTCAGCGTGCTCGGCCTCAGACCGCCAGGGCTCGAATTTCGAATCCTGTGTCTGGAGGACAGTGTCATCTCAATCATCTCACCATCCTCAGGAGGTTCTCCTGGCCCAGTTTAGCCTATATGTGCACAAAGGTGGCCTAAAGCCCGATTCATTTCATTTCATTTCCATCCACACCTTTGGGGGAAACTATCCATTTACCAAATCCAAAACAATCATGATATCTCTCGGCATTCATTTTTTTCCGGAATAAAACTATATTTGTTTAAAAAAAAGTAGCAAACTACACCGTCTTGATTTGGAAAAAAACTGATCGCCGAGCAAGAACATGTACTTTTTGGATTTATAATGAGGTGTAAATGGATAGTTTCCCCCTTCACCTTCCACCCATATACTATATCTACTGCAGAGAGATCACCCCCGTTGATAGTACACGTGTACATGTACACTGCAGGTGTACACACACCAATGCGATACTGAAGGCCCAGTGGTCTGTCCAGGGGTTTACCGGTGAACTTTGGTCTAGATAACCAACAATGCGGCTGCTCATAAACAACACCCTTTCGGAACAATGCCGATGCTACTATTTTATTATACGCCTATAAACCAACCTCACTGTTGACAGGCCTCATTGTGAGTCATAATAAAATCGGCTAATCTCACTTTAATCAGGTCTATAGCAGTTTTCAGTCTTTAACCATTTGAGTGCGGGCGACGCTTTTAAGCGCATTCATACTGTTTTTCCACAACTAAAATTTGACAGAAATTGAACAAATATGCATGTATAAATCTTGAGTAAAGCCCCCATTGTGAAATTTAGCAGGTTTAATTTTTAAGTGAGGAGGTATTTTCCTTTCATTTGAAGTTGGCAATTGCGTGAGCAATGCCAACTTCAAATGAAAGGAAAATGTTAAGTAGTAATGAAGCACTTAAAGAGTTAACCCTTTAACCGCCGGTGCCGTCCATATTCGTTTTTCACATTTTTGATTAGCACATTACATAATTATCAGCTTTTAAACCTAACATTGATAAAAAGTGACATTAATCAGCAATATTTGAAATTTGTTGACCTCCATTTTGTCAAATCTACATAATTTTCACTCATTTGAAGTTGTGGATCGCGTCAGCGAGACACAACTTCAAGTGGGTGAAAATTCAGATTAAATAATTTGGCGGTTAAAAGGTTAATTTGCGTTATTCGCATGTGTTTTGATTGAAATTCGTACATAAGCCAGTGATGTTAACCTACTTAAAATTGTGGATCGCGGTAGCGAGACATAACTTCAGGTGGGTAAAATGTTTGATTCTATAACATAGCGCTTTAAAAGTACGTTAATTTATAAACATGATAAAATAAATTAACATTTTCCCGTTTTTATTTAACAAATATTACAACAATTCGGTGATGTGCCGTCATATATTGCTCCAAGCGTTAATATAGGCTGATATAGCTTACTAATTAAATAGACAGGGAATACCCATTTCTACATAATTTTCTAGGGCGACAATGCTGTTAATGATATTGATTCCAACGCGATTATACAGATATGATATATACTATTATCGATCTAATGTTGGAGTAGTGTCGGCTGCGTGGATTGACTTAAGACCACAAGATCCGGGTTCGAGTAATGTATCAGGAAGATATTTGTTTGAGCAAAGAGTGGCTATGAAACCATGGATATAACAACATGGTTTATTTAAATAAAAGTATATAATCTACTTAATAATCATGTGATGTGGTGTTCAATATATACATCGACATTTATTTGTACATGTGTCATAAAAAAAACCCAAGGCCACAAACAAAAAATACTATTATATTTGGTTACAAAATCACCAGCCAAACTAATAACATGATTTCACAAAAAACGTTCAAATTATGTCATGTGCTGAAACATCTTACATAAAATATATAAACCCGAAAGGATTCCGGGAGCCGCAGTTTTACATGATGGTGGTGAGTCAAATGTCTTAGTCAGCTCTTTCCGCTTCATTTGAATACCTATGTTATGGGTCTACGGCCATTAGAAATATTTTACCCTACAGCGCGGGGATAGACTTTAGTCTTCAGAATCTGACGTCTACAGACGTCAGATTCTGACGACTAAAGTCTATCCCCGCGCTGTAAGGGTTAACCCTTACCCTTACAACGCTGAAATATTTTTGTATAATCTGTGGAGACCAGTGGAGGCCAATCTGTGAAGACTACGAACCATAGTAATATTATTCTAATAAAATTATGGTGGGTTGTCAAAAATATTTGGTGTATATATATAAATAACAATATTATTAATATAATATATCAGAGAGTTGATTGAGGTCATTACCAGAGTCACTGTTAAATAGCATACAATACAAGTACAGCCAGCCATACCGCAAAGGTAGTATTGATCTCCTTGATGTCATCCAATATAGCTACACCCCAGCCATTCCACATGGTTATAATGCTTGAGATATCATACAAGACAGGCAAATGTTTCGTTATCATGGTTATATTTATCACATACATTTAAAGTGCACCATGTGCATGGAATCGTGATGTTAGACATATATCAGAACTTTATCAGTTTATAGCGAAAATGAACAGTGAAAGTAACGGATTTTAAAACTTAATGTCCTCAAAATAATCAAACAAAATTATCTTGTTTTTTATCACAGGCTTCAGGTTTTGGCGAGAGGTATAATAGCAAGGCTACTTTACCTTAATACACATTAGGTCACTGCAGTATAGTTATACAGTCATGTATTATACCAAGGAAATTTAATAGAGATTCCTTGGTTATACGAATGTGGACTTCATCAGAATAATTATTGTTTTAAGGATCAAATACATTTTTGATCTTGTATATGCGTGTGTTTATTATATATGGGATATTTAAGATTGATTGATTGATTGATTGATTGATTGATTGATTGATTGATTGATTGATTGATTGATTGATTGATTGATTGATTGATTGATTGATTGATTGATTGATTGATTGATTGATTGATTGATTGATTGAATAAATGAATGAATGAATGAATGAATGAATGAATTAATTAATGAATGAATGAATGAATGAATAAATGGATGAATGAATGAATGAATGAATGAATGAATGAATGAATGAATGAATGAATGAATGAATGAATGAATGAATGAATGAATGAATGAATGAATGAATGAATTAATTAATTAATTAATGAATGAATGAATGAATGAATAAATGGATGAATGAATGAATGAATGAATGAATGAATGAATGAATGAATGAATGAATGAATGAATGAATGAATGAATGAATGAATGAATGAATGAATGAATGAATGAATGAATGAATGAATGATGCTGAGCACACTATCGGTCTTGGAGGTTCCATACAATACTGAATCTTTACGAGTGTTAAGTTGTCCACACCTAGTCAATGACGGACAGTATGTAACGCCAAGTGGTGTTAAATTGTAAATTAACAACAAACATTTTGATATTTGTTTTGGCGAAGAGAATGATACTTAGTCCATAAAAGTTGTAATTGACAAAATATTCATTGATTTTCATTGTAGATATGAAACAAAATAGACAGCTTTGCGGCAACTTTAGTGAAAACGTATATTATTATTTGTTGTTAGTATAATATAGTTCCCGTGCATTTCAACTTTGAAATGGAGTTACAAATAAGTGTGGATGTTGTTGTCGAGAAAGATAAGATACTATGGTACAATTTACTGGTACAATCTATGTGAACAGATAGCAGTTCATCATTGTGTCTATCATCTGGGCCACCTTGTCTGTGATAAACAATGTAGGCCTACTGATGAGTAATCATATCAGTACCGCTGTACTTGTCTAGAAATTACTTAACCCTCAAGGCGCTGAATTATTTTTGTATCACCCATGGAAATCAAAGGGGTTTTTTCAATTTGAAATCATCATAAATGTCTTAGTTAGCTCTTTCCGATTCATTTGAATACCTATGTTATGGGTCTACGGCCTTTATAAATATTTTGATTCTTACAGTGTGGGGTTCGACTTTAGTCGTCAGAATCTGACGTCTGTAGACGTCAGATTCTGACGACTAAAGCCGGTCCCCGCACTGTAAGGGTTAGCCGACAGAACTTGATAAGATATTATATGATGGATATTTCATATCAAAAACATATATCATAATGAATTATATTCCAGCAAATGTTTTAAAAATGCGATTTTTACTATGCCATTCTTAATAACGATAACACACTATTTATCAATTGTGGTAACGCTTATCATTGTGGTGTTAATTAGACATTTTGCTTAATCAAATATTTGTATGGAGGGTTGTTTTTGTTATTATCCCATATAAACCTTAAATAATTACATGGCATATATTGCAGATGGTGCGACAAATGTTTAGTAACTGGAGGCATATACACAATTTTATATTGATTAATATGCTGTACTAGTACAGCTGGGATAACAAATAAATGATGATGGTTCTAATTATAATTACACGCACTGCAACAAGGTATCTGATCATCATCTTCACCATTTATTTGACCCTTGCCCTTAATTTATTTAAATTTTCCACCACTTGAGGTTGTGTCTCGCTACCGCGATCCACAACCTCAAGTGGTGGAAAGTTCCTCATATTTGTTTAGCCCTTCAACCGCCAAATTATTCAATCAGAATTTTCACCCACTTGAAGTTGTGCTCGCTGACGCGATCCACAACTTCAAGTGAGTGCAAATTATTCAGATTTGACATAATGTAGGTCAACTCTTTTCAAATCTTGCTGGTTGGTGTGAAATTTTATCTTTAACATATTTAAAATGTGGTACTTAATGTGCTAATAAAAAATGAAAACCCGAATATATGCGACACCGGCGGTTAAAGGGTCAATTTGAAACAAAATAATTGCAAATCTTGCTGTTTAAACAGTAATTTCATTTCCAATAACAGTGATTTAATCGGCTAATAAAACGGGTTAAAACGACTAGTGTCGTGAGTATAGCAGGCAAAGGTTAAACTACCTATTTGTATGACCATATGATATTACTAAGTTTGTGACCGCGTGGTTAATTTAGATATCAATGTGTGTATACTTATGAGTCGATCTTGCCAACAATATGCCCCTATGACTAAACTATCTTTTTCTATCTAGGTATATCTCTGTATATCATTTTCCTAAGCCGCGAAAAGTATATATATATATAGATGTAGTGTTCAAAACACTTTGGTGCAAATTATCCTCCATAACAGATAAAACACGATTTATTTTAGCATGCAGGTTGAGCAAAATAACAACGTTGTTTGTAAACAATTTATTATTGGTTAAGACTGCGTACAAAGTGGTGACGTCACGGCGCCTGTCTGCATACCTGACAAATTAGTAGCAACCAGCAAACACGACATATTGATCCAATGTTGCAACATTGGTCCAACATTGGGTCGATGTGTCGTGTTTGTTTAGTAATATACAAAACCTAGGGCGTATAATATAATGCTCTTGCTATGTACAAGACCCATTGAGCGCAAAACATGGCTATTATCGTTTTCATATCTTTATTATCGGCACATTCTAAATGTTAGGTCCACAATCAGCAAGATTTTAAAATACTATAATTTGATGAATGAAAATAATTTGCAAACACTTGAAATTGAGGATCGCGTCAGCGAGACACAATTATAGTTGGTGAAAATAGCTATTTAGTCAACATGGCGTTTGTAGGGCTATTGTGGGTGTTGTATTTCTATAATGATGAAGGTCATACTTATCATTCTTCTTAACAACACATAAACACACCTACATATTTCAATTTAAAATCGTCACAAATACCTTAGTTAGCTCTTTCTGATTCATTTTAATAACTATGTTATGCGTGTACGGCCAATAGACTTTAGACGTCAGAATCTGACGTCCACAGACGTCAGATTTCGACGTCTAATGTCCATTCCCGCGCTATAAGGGGTTACATTAATGCAGGATAACGCATTCAGAGCACCGCATCACCACATAGGCCTATAGGAGGCTGTTTTTCCTGCTAGCCTGGAAAACAACTTTGTTTCGGTTGTTTAATCACGTGTTTACAATAATCTCCTAAATCTTGAGCATTCGTATCTCTTGTTTTAGCAAACCTTTAACCGCCGGTCCAGATCAGTTATTTCTCATTTTTTATTAACACATACAATATGGTCTGATAAAAACGTGACATCAATCAACCAGATTTCAAAATCGTTCACCTCCATTTTGTCAAATCTGAATAATTTGTACTCACTTGGAAGTTTTGGATCGCGTCAGCGAGACACAACTTCACGTGGGCGAAAATTCCAATAAAACAATTTGGCTGTTGAAGGGTTATAGTGGATATTAGTTCCCATAATATAACGGATATAACTGAAACACCATGTGGCTGTGGCTGCTTCCAGAGAATAAAATGTATACAGTCCCTCTGGTACTTAAATGGTTACATATCTGGGTTAGTCACCTGGATCCTGCCCGTTTTGTGCACCCTTTAAAAACCATGGCACGTTTTTTATTTCGGCGCTTATGCCTGAATGCACATCACATCATTTTCCACAGTGACACAGTATATGACCTAAATTAGGAGCGTACGAGACGCACATACGGAAAGTTATAGTGATGCCGAGTCCCTACTGGTGTAGGCCCTATTGTGACAGTATGCCTTTTAGATGTTTACGCGGACTGTAGCGTGTTAAGCGTCATGACTCACCGGCGCGGTGCGTACGTGTGTTGATCGTTCAACAGCCAAAATGATAACACTAGCCCGCCGTTGGCTGAATTCTGTGTCAACGTCGAAGACGTTGACACAGAATTTAGCCAACGCCGGGCTGAGGCTGATTGGCTGGTGTTGTCAACAAACTCCCACGCGCTACTTTCTGGCTAGCTGGACACTATACGTGCCCAGTAAACACGAAACCCTGAACCAATGTTGATTTATTGTTGGCCCGTAGTCTCCGACTCTAAGCCAACCTTAAATCAACATTGGTTCATCGTCTCGGGTTTGCTGGATAAGACATGGTTATTCCCATTGTGACAAATGAGGTATGGTCAGAAAAATAGAATGTGATTCTATTTTCCTTGGACAAACAAATAAATGGCACGCTCTCCAGTCTAGGAACATTTTTAGGTGGAATAAATTCATAACAGGCTGATTTTTTTCAGTAAATACCCAAGAGTGCAGTCCTGAAATGCATATCAAAAGTACACAAGAATCCTGGTGTTTAACAACAAATTGTCTATTTTAGCAGCTTGTTACGAATTTATTCCACCTTTGGGCATAGTTTCAGTCTAATGTTCCTTCCCGGCAAACACAAAACATTTGTATAGCATTTATACAACGTCGGCCCAACATCTTCGACTTTGGTCCAACTTTGTATAAATGTTATACAAATGTTTTGTGTTTCCTGGCTGGACTACCTTACATGCCCCTACACACAGGGGTTTATAAACCTCTAAAGGACTGCATCCTATATTAGCCAGCGTGGGCAGGGTATTAACCTTTTCACTACCATACATGACGGAAATTTCCGTCGTCATTCGTCAATGAACGTAACCATAAAATAACACAAATTTTCGTCAAATATATACTACATTTATGTATTTTTCGTCATTAGAAGCTGGAAATTGCGTTAGCAATTCCAGCTTCAAATGACGAAAAATAGAACTCCTACACCAGTATATCTGGATCCTGGTATGCACCCCGGCCTGGAAGTCAAAGGGTTAAAGCCATGATGACAAAATAGATTTTGTAATACATAGAATTATGACTGCCATTCTCAACATTTATGTGGCGATATCTTCCATTCGCCAGCATTCCGTTTAGTAACCCAGCACGGGCGGGGGTCCTAGGGTAGTGGTTAGCACCGCTGCCTTTCACGAGGGTTCGGGGCTCGTTTCCCGATCCCGGCGGTTTAAAAAAAAAGAAAAATGTTTCTTCCCCATCCAATCGTAGAACTCAGTATTGTGGGGAGCCTCCGTGACCGAGAGATAGCGTGCTCGGCCTAAGATCTCCGAGGTTTGAATTTCGAATCCTGTGTCTGGAGGGCAGTACGTGTCATCTCACTCATCTCACCATCCTCAGGAGGCTCTCCTGGTCCAATTTAGCCTGTATGTGCACAAAAGCGGCCTAAAGTCCGATTCATTTCATCAGCCAGCGTATGTGAAAAATTGTCTAAAACGTCGGCATACGTTGACATACGTTAAAAAATAGGTTTTGAAAAGACTGTTAATGTTTAAGCAAGTGGTAGCGTTCATGCAACTTGCCCTTAGGGACGCACTATTAGATATCTGGGGATGGGGGGAGGGGGGCTTGAAGACTAAAGTCAGAAAATAATTTGTTGAAATATGAGCAGCAAAACAATTGCTAACGGAATTAATAAAAATATGTTGACCAGAATAAACCAGCAAACGGTAACGTACAGAATAGGGAAGGCATACGACATGTTGCAGAGGTGAAACAAAAATTGCCTGGTCCCTAGTGGTGAGTCCCTTGCCTGTTTGTAGCATGTAGTATCGTGTTTAAACGTATGGAAAACGAATACTCCGCGTTTAGGACGTATTTATAGCGTTTGTGTAGTGTCAGTGTTACGTAAGAGTAACTTACTCACCGAACTTCTAACGTATGAGAATCAATCATTAACACTCAAAGCGCTGA